>PVJD01013528.1:0-33575 GCA_004026545.1 Mormoops blainvillei
AAATAAAATGTTTTGAGCCTATGATTATTAAGCACATTTCCCTGAATGCATAATAAAGACTACTGACAATTTCAAATGCTGTTATGATTTTAAGTTGCTTGCTTTAAGATTTTAATAACACACTAGGCAATATGAATGACATTCAAGATGAAGATTTTAATTGAAGACTGGAGCATTATTTTAGTAGCCTGAAACTGGTACAAGGGGAATGAAGAATAAGAACTTAAGAGTTCAGCTAAAGGGTCACAAGCCCCAAATGCAGTAAGTCGGGACACCTCATGCCACAGGTCACATTTATCTATTTTTCACTTGGTCACACCTGGTCTTACTGCCTCTTTTAGGGGGTTCGACAGATCAGCCAAAGCGCCTGGTGTGTCCCGGGCAAATCCAAATCCAAGTGAGCACGTGGGGGCCCCTGTGGCTACTGGATCCCTCATCACCCACATGCCCCATTTCATACATTATCCTTTCTCTTTTGACCTCCGACACTTTCTTCGCATCTGCACTCTGTGCTGACGCCTTGCATCTTATTTCACTGAGAAGATAAAAGCACTCCAAAGAGCACTTAACTTTCATTAAGCTCTTATCGGCAGTCACTCCCACTCGCCTGCCTGCATTTGTGCCCACACGTGCCTCCCCACTTCCTGGGAGTGAAATGGCGACACGTTCTGATCGGAGGCCGGCCGCTCTCCTGTGGCCCACTCAGTCCCACGGCTCCGGGAGTCTCCCCTCTCCTGCATCCTAAGATCTGTCTTCTCTCCTGGGCCATTGCCACCAGCACAGAAACATGCTGGATCTTCCCCCGCGTAATGAACACGAGTAAACAGCACCTCACCCCACATCTCCCTCCAGTGTTTTCTGAACTATTTTTCTCTCCCCCTTTATTGCAAAGCTCCTTGAAAAAGTTGCCCGTGTCTCTGCTCCCTGTGTCCTTGGCCACCTCATCAGCTCCATCTCCCTGCTCTAGCCACGAGGTCCTTTTCCCTGAAAATGCCAGGAGCACCTCAAGGCCTTTAACTGTTCTTGTGCCTGATTCCGTTAGATCTTCTTGTCACTTTCCTCCGCACCCCATTCAGGTCTGTGTTCAAATGTCTCCTCGCTGTAAAGGGGCCTTCCCTGACCATTCTACAGCACGGCTCGCCTCCTCCGTCCCCTTGCTGTAGTAGTCACCTTCTACCCCTAATTTGCTTTATTTTTCCCTTTAGTACTTATCACATCATGTACATCCACATTTAATATTTAGTTTACCGTCTGTCCCCTCCCCCAACCCGCTATTAGAACGTAAACGCCACAAGGGCAGGGAGCTCTGTCTGCTTCGTCTGCTGCTGTATCCCCAGTACTTCGCATAGTGCCAGAGCAGAACCTGGCACATGCTGTGCAGCTCATACATATTTATTGAATAAAAAACAGCCCTAGGGCTTACTATCCACTGTTGGGATGCCGGTATTACAGTGTTGTTAAGCGTAATGAAAGTTAAAAAAAAGAACCCGGTCGCTCCCCATTAAGAAAGCATATTAAAAGGGGGGGTACGTCAATGCGGCGTTTTAGGTCGAAGGTCCACATTTACTCGGCACCTTCTACGTAGCAGGCAGGCCCTGTTCTAGGCGATGGGAAACGACGAAAGGGACAGGTAAGGGCTGTCTTGAAAGAGCTTACATTCTAGCGAGCAACCAGACGGTCTACATGTCCTTAGGACTTTCTCTTCGGCTTCACTGAGATAACTGTCTCACTAAAACGGTATCTGGTTGCTATTACTTCATTTTCCAAAAAAAATTTTGAGCATCTGCATTCTAGCCAATGCCAGGCATTAGGAACATATATATATAGATCATTCCTATGCTCGAGGAGCTCGGTTTTTAATAAGGGCAGACGGAAAAGTTCCTATAAAAAATATACATGCCGTGCTAGCGGAGGGCACAACTGCAAGAAAAGGAGGAAAAGAAAATTTCTCAGCGGAGAGGGATGACTAGGTTGAGTGTTTGTTCTACGATACCTGGCAGGACAAGAGAAGGGAGAAGCACTCGTACGGCAGGGAAAACAAGTCACGAGGCAAAGGGGCTAAAAGAGCAGGTGCACTCGGGCAGTTCAGGAGGCGGGGCGTCTGAGCACAGGGCGAGCGTGTGTCTGTGCGTGGGGGTAGGCCCCCGTGCGTGTGACACACATGTGCAGGCAGATAATCAGCAAACCAAGACGGATCTAATATGCTGGGTTAAAGACCTCACTTCACTTTAGGGGAAACAGACGGCCGCTGACAAACTAAAAGTGAGGGAGTAATATGATCATGTTTGAATTTAAGAATGATCACTCTAGCAATACAGAGGAAGGACTGGAGGGAGACCACACAGAGAACAACAAATAGGAGGCCAGCACTGGCTGCTGTGGCTCGGTGGATTGAGCCCCAGCCTGCAAATCAAACGGTCGCCGGTTTGAATCCCAGTCAGGGCACATGCCTGGGTTGTGGGCCAGGTCTCCAGTAGAGGGTGTGTGAGAGGCAACCACACATTGATGTTTCTTTCCTCTTTCTGCCTCCCTTCCCCTCTCTCTAAAAATAAATAAATAAATATCTTTAAGAAAAAAAAAGGAGGCCAACGATGTTTTAAATAAGATACAAACAGCATAACCTAATGCAATGCCCTTGGGAATGTAGAGAACAGGCGGTTTCTGGAAGGGAGAGCTTCTGGAAGGGAGAAAGCAAGAGGATCTGCCAATCACAGTGGACCCTGTGATTGCCAGCCCACCACTCGCTGCCCTGATATCCCTGGCTGGCAGGGCCCTGGGTTTATTCAAGTGTCTACTCTTGGCTCATTCACGGGCACAAGGAATCTCCCAGCCTCTAGCTCCTTGTTAAACTGTGATGAGTCTGACGAACCATGCCAATCCACTCCCACTGCCCATGACTGGTTTAGGAGTGAGCATGTGATCCAATTGTGGCCAATGACAGGTATGGGGAAGTCCTCTGAGGGCCACCCAGGAGAAGTTACCTCACTAAAAAAGTCATACATGGGGATGCAGTTTGATTTTGTCCTAAGTGAATGTGTTGACTAAAACTTTTAGCAGCCAGTCACCTGGTGACCATGAGAGGAGCTGGCCAAGGACAAAGCCAACACAGCGAGAATGAAAGCGCAGAGAGGAAGGTGGCATGGGTTCTTGATGACATTCTCCGGTCAGTGGATTCACCTATCCTGGAGCAGCTCCATCTCATATCTACTTATTTTGTGAGATTAAAAGTCCTCTGGATGGGGGGGGGGTTCTGTTATTTGGAGCAAAGAGCGTCCTGACTGACATTGCAACCAGCCAGGTTTGGGGAGTTGGGCAGGCGTGGCGGCCGGAACTAGGGCCTCGGGCCCTGGCTCGATGACTGACTGCTGGAGATGCCGCCACAGAGGCTGGAAAGAAAAGAGGAGTGTGTGGGTTTCTGGCAGTATTACTAATTCCTTCTGTTCAGCAAGGAAGGTGGCCGCATCCCTTAGTAATTCCATACAGGTAGTGAAAGCATAAAGAACAGTAGAGGTCATGTACATGTACAGTGTGAGAGGACACAGAGGAGGGGTCCTGTTCCACCGGGGGAGGTGAGATTGGAAGTACTTCCTGGGAGAATGAATGAACAGATGCAGCTGCTTAATACAAACCAGAGATCATCTAGTGGGGAAACTGAAACTCAAGACCATCCCATAATCAGTATTTACAAAGAATATGCGCAATTAATTGCCGAAGCCAACTGTTTGATCTCCAAGTTGCTTTATTTAAAAACACCCTATCTGAACGGCAGTTAGAAAAGCAAACTATTTAATTGTTAAGTTTATAAACAGCAAAGAGTAATATCACACATGCCAAGAGAGTTAAAGGCCGTTTACTTACCTTTGCGTAAGCTTTTCCACCTTTTAATTCCTGCCAAAGATAGAAAACACTATCAGGTTATCACATAATTAAGATTTTAAAATGAAATATATATATCAAATAGTTCTAGGTGGGTATTTACATGCTGGCAAACATAGATAGTATAATTCTGATGATCTTAAATCCAACTATTTAGATGCTCCTCCAAATGACCAGAATTTTTATTTAGAATTTAACTTAAATCTGAAAGCAACAAATGGTGAGAAAACAATCTAATACTTGATCTATTTGCTGAAGAAATTGCCAGAAAAGGTCCTAGACACTTTGTAAGAACCTGAATCACCGAAGAAAGGTTAAATTACTTAGTTAGGCATATTAATGCACCGTGGAAAGATTTTCGTGAGTCAAAATCCCCACCCTAGAGACAGACACCGTTATTGATTTTTAGGAACTGTCCAAAAGATGCTCTATGTGTATAGACAGGTGGATAGACTCCCCTTTTCCTCAAACGATAGCACACTATATGCACCTTACTGTTACACCTGACTTTCTCACACACACACACACACACACACACACACACACACACACACACAGAGCAATGCTCCCTGTTATCTAACAAGACTGGCAAAAGTGAAGAAGAACAGAAAATAATATATAGCTAGGATTAATTTAAAATACAAAACTGTGTATTAATTTGCCAAATCTCTGGATGGAGGCTATCGCACACATGAGAGAGTAAGTGTCAAACACTTAGAACTATGCTTAGCATACAATAAACACTATGTATACACCCATACACTGTGTATATGGGAGTATAATTACACCCATAATTACTCCCCTCCACCAGCCCCTTTTAAAAATGTGTTTGCTGGATGGAGTTGGCTTTTATCTTTCTTGCATAAACCAGATACATAATGTATTATCTATCATTTCCATCTTTAAAGTGGTGAATTTAAGTAAGTTAAGAAGCAATCGATGGTAAGTTCTATATTTTCAAGATTTTATTTATTTATTTTTAGAGAAAGGAGAAGGGGGAGAAGGAGAAAAACATCAATGTGTGGTTGCCTCTCGTGTACCCCCTACTGGGGACCTGGCCCCGCAACCCGGGCATGTGCGCTGACTGGGAACTGAACCAGCGACCCTTTGGTTTGGAGGCCGGCACTCCATTCACTGAGCCACAGCAGCCAGGGCAGTAAATTCTATTATTCATGACTATCTCCAGCCCCTCCCCTTCTCTGCCCCACTGATATAAGGTGTGGCCATGCCACTAGGTCTACCCCCGTAATGAATCACCAAATGTTTCTTCTTTATTAGGTTATTGTTATATACCTTAATAGTACTTCATTAAGTAAAGCAAAAAAAAACCAAAAAAAAAACCCCAAATTTTTTCAGATGGTCCTTGTCTCTTTTAGCTGACTCTTTTCTTTGCTCCCTTCTGCAGCCGAACTCCTCAAAAGACTTAACTCAATTTGCTGTATCCCACTCCCTAGTCAGTTTACTCCAACTGGCTTCTGTCCTCAGCTTCCTGCTGCAATAGCTCTTAAGGTTGCCCATGACCTCCACTTTTGTTGAAGCCAAAGGCTCTGTCTCCGCCTTGATCCCACAGCGGCATGTGACAGGCTTGCCCTCCATGGTGCCCCACAGCCTGGTTCTACTGCCTCGCTGGCTGCTCCTGCCCACTCTCCTTCCCTGGACCTATCCCGGTCTTCCGCTTCTACAGAAAGAATACTGGCTGTACCCCAATCATTCATTCTCCTTCTCTCCGTACTAACAGAATCCTCTATTTTTAATTGGACATCTGCCTGCCCCGCATAATGTAATGACTACACTCTCTCCCTTCGCTTGTACGAGGGCAGTGTGACTAAGATCTGGCCAAAAGCACATGAGAAGTGATATGGCTGAATGACTTCACACGGCTTCCCCGGACCTACTAACAGTGATGTGTACTGTCTCTAAGCGTTAGAGGGGGCCAGCATTTGGCGTGGGGCCTCCTGCCTTCTCTATCTACACTTTCTCCCTGGGTGGTTCCATTCAAGTCTATGGCTCTGAATTAAAAAAAAAAAGTGTGCCGATGACTCTCAAATCTCTATCTCTAGTCTAAACTCCTCCCCTGACTTCCAGACCAGGATTTTTAAAGGCCTACGTGACATGTCCACGTGCTGTCTCACAGACGTGCCAACCTCAGCGCGGCGAGAACAGGACCAGGCTGATCTGATTCTCTGTCTCTGCAATCCTTCCACTCCGAGTCTTTGCCATTTCAATAAACAGCACAATCACCTGCCTAATCGCTCAGGCACAAGGGGTAAGAGTTACCCTCAATTCTTCTTTTTCTCCTCATTTGCCACATCCAATCCATTGCGGGGCGGGGAGGTCTACCTCCAAAACACATCCTGAACCACGCCGTCTCCACTGTTGTAACCCCGCGCCGAAACACGCATTCCTCATCTAAACTGCGCCAAAGAGCCGGATGGGCTCTCCGCAGTTCATCCCCCACATGGTGGCAAAAGTGATCTTAGAAGGCCATGCCTCTCCTTACTAAAATCTTCAAATGGATTCCAATTACAGTTAGAATAAAATCGAAACTCATCACCATGGTCTGCGAGGCCCTACCTGGCCTAGTGCCTCCAACCTCATCACCAACAACTCCCCCTTGCCATGTTTTCCAGGCTCGGCTTGTCCTTTATACACGCCAGATTTGTCGTTTACCCTAAATGGGGTTCAGAGTACTTCTGAATCTGTGGCTTGATATTTTTCATGTTTAGAGGATTCTCAGCCACAACGTCTCTCTCCTCTCCGTCTGTGGCTCCAATTACGTATCTGTTAGACCATCCCCCCCATTTCCCTGGTCTTACACTCTTTTTCTGTGTCTTCCACCCTTTTTGTCTCCCTGATTTACTCTGGATGTTTTCTTCTGTCTTATTTTCCAGTTTACCAACGTTCTCTTGAGTTGCGATAAACCTGCTGTTAAGTCTATCTGTTGAGATTTAGTTTCACATATTTAGCTTTACATTTTACTTACTGTATTTTTCAGTTCTAGAACTCAATTTCTTTTTTTCATAGTTTCTAGTTCTCTAATGAAAGCCCCCATACTGTTCACTAATTATGTTTACTGTAAAAGTTTGTCTCTGATCTTCCTATATCCTTGGGTCTTTTTTTATTATCATTTTGTTGTTGCTGTTGAATGTTCTTTAGCTGAACATAAAGCTTTAATTGAGTTAAAAATCAGTTCTTTGAAGTTCAAGCTTTACAATCTGCCCTTTCATTTATTTCCTCTTTGCACAAATGTTTTTTTGCATGCCTGCATTTCCCTGGACTGAGAGACAAAGCACAGACTCTGCCTTCCTGAGCTATCTCCCTTATTTTTTTCATTCGATTTTTGGTCATGCGGTCATGTCTCTTGGTATGCATGGTGATTTTTGTGCATGATAACTTGAAGAAACAACTTGAGATTCAGAGTAATGTTATTTTCCTTCAGGGAAAATATACGTTTGCACCCTGACTGGTGTGGCTCAGTGGGCTGGACATTGTCCTGCAAACCGAAAGGTGGCTGGTTTGATTCCTGGTCAGGGCACAGGCCTGGGTTGTGGGGCCTGGTCCCCGGCTGGGGACTTGCAAGAGGCAACCAACTGATGTTTTTCTTGCACATTGATGCTTCTCTCCCATCTCTCCCTTTTCTCTGAATAAAATCTTAAAAAAAAAAAAAATTACATGCCTGCTTCTGGTAAGCAGTGAGACAGGGACAGATCACCTTCATCCATGCAAGGACGGAGTCGACTAACGCTGAGTCTGTCTTTACAAGGGCCAATCCACATCCACTACACTCCTCCTTCTAGGCGGAAACTCTCAGAAAGTCCCAGCGAAAAACCTGGGCTATCTACCAAGGTCCCTTCTGCTGATACGTCCTGGACTCCACTTTTTGTCCCTCTAGACCTATAAAATTAGACCTGGAATCTCAGCGCAGCTTCTTCACTTCTCTATCACTGCTTCCGACCCAGCTTCTTAACCTCTGCCTGCAAACCGGCACGTGCTTGGAGGGTAAAGGCAAAGCTGATGTCAGGCTCAGCCCTCTGCGCTTCCTCTGTCTATGACGCTAAGTCCCTGGTGCCTTGGCAGCTTCTGAAGCCTTTACGCAGCTATTTTTAACATGCTGTCTAGTTTTTCTGGTTGTTCTCGGGGGGGGGGGGTGATCTGGAACAAACTAGTCCATTAATTTCAGAAGTATAAATCCCCAGGTTTATTATCCGAGGGCACTTTATGAATTAAATTGCAGGTCTCTCCCCTATAAAACATATACTGAAGTCCTAACATCTAGTACCTCCGCATGTGACCTTATTTGGACAGAGAGTCTTTGAAGAGTAATCTAGTTAGAATGAGTTCTAATACAATATGACTGGTGTCCTTATTAAAAAAGGAGACACTTTAATAAAGTCAGAGACACGCACAGAGGGAAGATGATGTGACAAAAGAAAGGGAGACGACAACCAAGTAACTGGAGTGATGCATCTACAAGCCAGGGAAGGCCTGAGGCCGCCGGAAGACAGGACAGAGGCATGAAACAGTTTCTTCCCTAGAGCCTTCAGAGGGAGTGTGGCCCTGATGCCACCTCGATTTGGACTTCTGGCCTCCAGAACCGTAAAACAATGCATTTTGGTTGCTTTTTGTTTGTTTTTATTTATTTAAAAAATTTTTAAATTTTAATTGAATTTATTGGGGTCACATTGGTTAATAAATTTATATAGGTTTCGGGGTACAATTCTATGATACATCATGTGTATGGTACTAGGTGCATTTCGTTGCTTTAAACCACTCTGTTCATGGTGCTTTCTTACAGCAGCTCTAGGAAACTGGCATGGGGTGTTTTAACTTTCAGGTCTGTGATGTTTAATTTTATGTGTCAACTTGACATTTTAAAGCCTGTAGTTCAATTCACTAGTGGTGATGAATGGATTCTCCTTTTTCACACACAAAAACGGCAGGACTGCATACTTATGTATGATAAGTTTAACAATCTGAGGTTGCCATTTTTGTAGATTATTGGTAATGTGATTCAACGTGACATGTGGAAAGAAAATATATAAAAAAAAGAAAATATGAACTTGGAATTAGAAAAATTTGAGCTTTAGTCCTTACTTTGCCACTCATTAGCTATGTGAATTTGGACAAGTAACAACTTCTCTGAGCCTGAATTGTCCTGAAAATGGAAAATAAGAACCCTTACTCTCGGGGTTGTTATCAGACATAATATATGTAAAGTTCCTAAAACAATGTCTAATAAAGAGGAAGGATGCAGACATACATAGCCTCCGAAATAATACAAATCAGGTCAGCACGTATGTGTATCATGACGGTAAGATAGGTTCTTGAATATCTTGATTTATAACTTCGGATTCTTCACCATATTTGCCAAAGGGATTTGAATTTTTGCTGTGAGTGTGAAGCAGAATTGCACATAACAGTTCGAAGGATGAAGCAGCGCTAAATAAAGTGCAGCCGTGACTAGGGGGCTAATTACAGTTCCTGGCAGGCTATTTTTATACCTTGCGCACAGACACCCTGTAGACACACGGATCCAGGACGCCCGTGGCGGCACTCGCGCTCATTTTGCACATAAATGAGAACTTCTTCCTCCAGTGAACACAGTTGGCTTGCACCACCTCCCTGAGGGGGGGAAAGAGAACCAGTTAATGAATCATGATTGATGACAGGGCAAAAAAGCACATGCACGCTTCCACCCAAGTCCACAATGCAAAAGGGATGTATTAAAAGCCAATATTTGGCCCTGGCTGGTGTGGTTCAGTGGACTGACCACCTGCCTGCATGGTGGAAGGTCGCTGGTTCGGTTCCTGCTCAGGGCACGTGCCTGGGTTGAGGGCTAGGTCGCCGGCTGGGGGTGTGCAGGAGGCAATTGGTTGGTGTATCTCTCACACATTGAGGTTTCTCTCCCTTTCTTTCTCCCCCCCCCGCCTCTGAAAATAAATACGGTAAATAAAATCTTAAACAAACAAACAAACAAAAGGCCAGTATTTGGAAACAGTGAAACATGAAGCAAACAAATTCCTAACAGTGGGATCCCAAAATCTCTGAAGGTTTTCACTGTCCACAGACATTGAAAAACGGGTGAATTTACGTATCAATTCAATCCCTATAAATCGAAGCTTCACCATTCATTCAACACACAAATAGATTTTTATTTTTGGCGTGTTGGGTATGTGCGAGCGGTTTAGAATAGGAAGGTGAGAAAGACGGCGGTCCTACCCGTCAAGGGCTTAGAGGTCACAGTTAGTTTAAGAGACAGAAACAGAAATAAGTGCTTATTGTAAAATGAACAATGTCACAGTTTACTCCTTGTTCCAGCCACAAAGGCAGCCGCAGTGACCATGTACTGAGAGCTTACCACACGCTATTTAATGTCACACCAACCCTAGGAGGTAGCTGGCATCTACTTTACAGACAAGGAAAATGGGGCACAAGGAGGGAAGTCAACTCGAGGTCATTTGGGTAGAAGGTAGCAGAACTAGTACTAAAACCAGGCCCAATGAACGCAAAAGCCCGCTTGTCCACAAGGGAAAATCCGTACTTCTCCAATGACTCTGCTTTTTCACGTTTCCAGGCCTTTTTGAGGATGCTGTTCCCTCTACTCTTCCATGTAGGTATAGGGGCCTTCGCCTTACAAAGGAAGGATAATTATCTCTCTAACATGGGAAGAAAAGAAAGACAATGGGGGAAAATAAAGAAAAAAATTGTAGAAAGCTAAGGGAAAGGCAACAGAGCCCAGGTTGAATAGTTCTGATTTCCTCAGAAAAGTAATAGGTAAGGTTGCTTCTATAGAACAACAGGGGCTGATGGGTGAGTTGAAAATTTAGATAAAGGCTGAACACTGTTAGGAATAACTGAGGAGGCGAATGCGACAGGGAGTCACCATGTAGGAGCCTCAGTGGAAACACCGGGTCTGTAGGACCACCAGTTTTACGGATTTACTCCGTCATCAACAGGCCAAAGTCCGAGCACAGGAACTGCAAAGCCAAATACAGTTTAAAAAACCAAGTCTGTGTTTGTGTGTGGTGCGAACATGTGCGTTTCAACACATATAAAAAGACACACGAATGGGAGCTGAGGGAGTATTTTTTGTCATAGGTTTCACTCTGATAACTTTAGCCATTTTATTATTATTTTTCATTAGGAGACTTTAGATGACTTAAGAAATGAGGCTGTGAGGAGAATGTCTGTGTGTCCTGAGGAGCGTTTCCCTTGAAATCCAGCGGGGGGTGGGGTGGGGTGGCGGGAGCAACTTATTTGGATGTTCACAACACGGGCAGAAGGAAAGTTACTTGGCCGAGGGTGGATCTGGCGGCACAATATGCGTCAGGTAACGTGAGGCCTCCCAGTGAGATGAGCAGTAGCTCTCACCTGTACATTTAGAAATGAATCAATTCTTTAAAAACCAGTGAATAATAATGGCCATAACAAAGAGGGAAAAAATAAGCCAGAATTTTTTAAATCATTGCTTCCCTCTCACCCCCTTGGCTGATAGGCCTGAGGTGGCCCCATCCGTGGCCTCGGCAGCTCGGACACTGACGTGCTTGCTGGGCCTTTTGGGAACAGGCTGAGTTTCAAGTGTTCCTGTCACTCAGACCACTGATGTGTGCTCAGGAATCAAAGGCAACATTAAAACTTTTCTTAAGAAGTACATAAAAACTTCTAGTTAAAGATGGCAGGATGAGCGCTCCCTCCCCAAAACCTTCCGTTTAATTTTTAAAGCATCATTTCACCAGGACAAAGAGAACCAGAGGGGAGACAAAAATAAGCGGCCAGGGATGGACAAGTGGTAACTGATTCAGCAAACTGAAGGAGGCCGCACCTCGAACTGGCAGCGGTGAACGAGAGGGGCAGGGCTCTCCAGTGGCGCTGGAGTAGAATGAAGGAGGGGCCAAGGAGGGCAGAACGACCGAAAGCTGTTACAGAAACAGACTCTCAGGTCCTCTCCCTGGCTCCGGCCGGAAGGCTGGGGCTGCCTCTCCTGATCAGGAAAGCAGAGGGATCTCAGCGACACTGGCCCAACTGACCGAAGGACGGGTATTGGTGGCAGCCTGCGGCAGAAGCATGGCCAGACTGAAGGTGGGGGTGGGGGGGATGGAGCTAGGGGATGAAGGAGGACTTCCGACTGAGTGCTGAGACCTCCGACTTTCTTCCTCTAACTGGACCCCTCAGAATATATTCTTCAACATGTGGGAAGAACATTCTCTGGGGCATCCAACCAGCCCTAAAAAGATCTAAGGAGATGGTGTCTCAACCAGCTCAATCTACAGTGAAAACCTGAGACAAAAGACATTCTCCACATTGGCAAAGCTTCTAAGGAACCTTTGGTGCCTTGTAGTTAAGTATGAGGAAAGCACAGACTGAAATGAACAGTGAAAGGCATCTTTAACAAAACAGAGTCTATGCTGGAAGAAGAAAAAAGACTCTCAGGAAGACAGAAATGGCTATTTCATTTAGCAGAAGCGAGGAAATAATAAAGATGAGAGTAGACATAAATCAAATAGAGAACAGAAAACGAAAGGAAAAGAATCAACAAAAATAGGAGTTGATTTTTTGGGGAAAAAAATCAACAAACTCTTAGTTAGACTAAGAAAAGAAAAAAGAGAAGACAAAAATCACCAATGAAAGAGAAGATATTACAATGAATGCCTCAGAAATAAAAAGAATTTTAAGGGACTATTATGAACAATTATATGCCGACAAATTAGACAACCTAGAAAAAAAATCAATAAATTCCTAGAAACATACAATTTGCCAAAACTAAATCTAAAATAGACTCACAGAAGCACGCGGTAGGCTGAGCGTTGCCGGGGTTTGGGCGGTAGGGGAAATGGGGGAGGGTGTGGGTCCGAGGGCGAAATACTCAGTTACGCAAGATGAGTAAGTTCTGGAGGTCTACCGTGCTGCACGGCAAACTTAGTTCATTATCGAGGCTGTACTGTGCACTTGAAATACGCTCAGAGAGTGGACCACATCTTAAGCGTTCCAGGAGAAAACAAAAGGTGAACTATGTGAGGTGATGGGTGTTAATCACCTTGATTGTGGTGGTCATTTCAGAGTGAATATACGTACATCAAAACATCCAGTTGTGCACCTTAAACAAAGACAATTAACTTGCCAATTATACCTCAATAGAGCTAAAATATGAAATACGATTACTGTACTGATAAAATGCTTTGGAACCTATGTACATAGTTTTCATAACCTGCACAGCCCCACCCACTGAAGGCACGACACGCTCAGCCCCAGCTGTGGGCTACGACACCGCTCAGACAGGAGCGCTGGCTGCCGGCCACGTGGGGGACTGACGCACATGCGGGCCCCCGGAGCAGGTCCTTGTGTGAGAGTGACAAAGTCTAGCGGGCCGAGGGACCAGGTGGGAATGAATGAGGGCTACGAGGCATGCCCACTCATTAACTTCCAATGCCACACAACAGAGGATCCCGATTGGAGGAGAAACCCAGAAATGACGAAGGCACAAAGAAGGAGCCCAGCGAACGCCCCGCACAATGCATTGCCAAACACAGTCGACACTCTGTAAAATTTGTTGACTGAATGAATAAATGCCATGCACCGGCCCCACGTGAACAGTCCCAGCTACCAAGTCTTGCCTCTGTTCCTTCCCCGCCACCACCGCCCTAACTCAGTCTCCCCCACCACAGAGCTTCTCTGAAGTTTGGCAGCGGCCTCCTGAATGGTCCTCGTGCACATCTACCTTCCTCACTGCTCCCGGAGAACTCCTCCTAAGATACGAATCTGAGGCTGTCATTCCCCTGCGTAAAATCCCACTCTGCTTCCCCGCCTCTTAGAGGATCTGAGCCGAGCTCCTTCACGTGGCGCCTCTGTGACAAGGCCCCTGCTTAGCCTCCCGTGTTGGCCCTTTCTCTCTCGTACTGCTGGCCATTCCCCACCTACATCACACTAGTTCTCACCCATGTACCTTTGTTCATGTCGCATTAGTTCTCACCTGCGTACCTTTGTTGTAATGTTTTCTTTCCCTTGTACGCCCTCGACTCTCCCTTTTAATGTCCCTTATTCACCAATTTAACCTGAACTCCTTTTGTTTAATCCATACCTCCTTCCTCTAAGAATCTTCCCCGACTCAGCCTTCAGGTGACAGCCTGGTGTCCTCTGTGACCCATGCTGCCCAGGTTTCCCTGAGGAGCTCAGGGTCTGCCACTCCCCATCCTAGGACATTGTCGCCTGGGAAGGGCTGACAAGAACTGGCTGGCTTTCTCCATCATTCCGTAAGTCCTAGGCCCCGGGACAAGGTCCTAATTGCCTTTTCTCAGCCTTGTTTGTGGCAGATTCTCCTACGATTACGTACAGGGGTGGGTAAAGTAGGTTTACAGTTGTTCCTATGGAAAATAATACAATAATTAATAGATAATGATACAAGAATAAACTGTTTTGCGTATTCACAACTGGAAACCTGCTTTCACTCACTCCTATATATTTCAAATGAACCAATACTGTAAATGAATTTAAAAAATTTATAAGCTTAAATAATTGACGATGGCCTTCATTAACAGGAACTCAAGTAGAAACAGATATGTTAGTTTAAATAATCTTTTAGATTTTGTAATATCAAAATAATAGCCCTGGAGTATTGAACAATTTCAGGAAATAAAAAAAATTTCTGTGACTAAGGCAATTACTCAGAATTTTTTGGTGGTATATCTTTAGTGCGCACACACAGCTGTTAGAACGCTGTTTAAACCATACAAACAAATGAAAAAAAGTGGCAAAGTTAGTTCCTGACAATTTGTTATACTGACAGGTTACCATGGAAACAAACTCAGACTACTTGGCAACTGAGATGAAGGCCACATTAGTAAATGCTTTCCGTTATATGAGTCATCAATTTCCTATGAGTTTCACACAGTTGCTCAACCACTTTCAAGAAAGAGCAACAGGCTATGATTTGTGTGGATTCTGTGGAAAGCCAAGTATTTCTAAGATAAAATGATAAAGACGCTGACTGTGAAATACATCGCAGAGGACTTAAAAGAGGACAAATGTTGCTATGGCTATTTATGCTTCAAAAAGGTAAATCTAAAAAAGGTCTTTAAAAAATAAAAGTAACATAAAATACAATAAAAATTATGGATCTGCTTTTTGTGACTGCTTAGTTACTGTACTAGTAAACTGCATTACTTAATATTCTGAGAATAACTTGCACGGGTGCCCTAAAGGCACATATTTAAAATCGTGCCATGTCTTGGTAATTCAAAGTATTTTTAAGTTTTTAGAAATACTGATATAAAAAAAACTGCTAGGAGGAATGTAAGCTGTTCTGCCAGGCAATACAATTGCTGGGAGGTTAGGCGCTCGTATCCAGAGCCAGTCTGTTGGGGTTCAAATCCCACCTCTGCCACTTGGCGGCTGTCACGCTGTGCACATCCGCTGACCTCTGTGAACTTCGGTTTCCTTCTCTGTGAAACTTGGATAGTAATGGTACCCACAGGTCGTGGGAATTTTTGAAAATCAAGTGAATTATCATGCATGGTGTTTGGAATAAGCGCCTGGCTATGGTGGAGCTCGGTCATAAATGTTAGAAGTTGCTGTTACCAAAAATCTAAGCAGTTCTAAGTCCACGTACATTTGTCCTCCAGAGAGAAATAATGGTTAAATTTACAAGTAGGAAATTTTCTTCACTATTAATTTGTTTTATGAAAGATACAGATTCCTGAGAAAAATGTCTTTGGACCGAGGCAAAAACATATATTTTAAGACTCTCGGGATAAATCAGATTAAGCACTAAGGATAAACTAATCTCTCACACCCGAGAGGTCCTTTCGGCCTGAGTAACTGCGCGGACAGCACTGTCATTCAATGGAAAACATCTGAACACAAGAAGAGGCTCTCTTTCGTTCATGCATTCTGCTGGTGGTGTTAGATGGGGAAATGACAATCCAGTTTTGGACATTTTGAGGTTGGGGAGCCTGAGAAGCCCTCCTTCGGAAATGTCCAGTAGGTGGACAGAGACCTAGAACTCAAAGGGGAGGACAGGGCTGTAGATATGCGTGAAGGCCCTCGACATGTATCATGATTGGTCAGGGAGGTCACAGGGGTGAGGAGGACACTCAGGGGGCATGGGCAGCACACAAAGAGGTGATTCCGGAAAGTCTAGGAGAGGACGGGAGGCAGGCAAAGGGGACTCAAGGTCAACAGAGAGAGAAGCAAAGGACGTGATATTACCAGGGAAACCAAACCAAGGGGAAAGGTTTTAAAGGAGGAATCGCTCAACAACATTGAATGGGGCCCAGAGGGCAGTAAGTTAAAGACAGAAGAAGCAACAATGAAGTCACTGATAACATTGGTGAGTGTAGTTTCAGTGAAACGGTGGGGGTGGACGGCAGATAACTATAGGAAATGGAGTCACAGAACACAGACGATGGATTTCAAATACTTTGGTAATAAAGTGGAGGAAATTAGGGAGTAGCCACATGGGGACATGGGGTTGAGGGAGGATTTCACTGTAACATGCCAGAGACCTGACTACACTTTAGTGCTGACAGGAAAGAACCAGTCAGGAGAAAAAGCTGAAGATTTGACAGGGTGTGAATGATGGCACCAGAGGGGACCACCCCTGAGAAGGTTAGAGGCGTCATCGGCATCTGGGCCACAGGTCGGGGGATGGCCTTGGGCAGGGTGAGGGGCTCCTCTTGCATCATGAAGGGGGGAAGAGAAAAGAACGAGCTCTAATGCGGGCAAGTTCGTCAACAGACTGCAAAGTTCACTGCCCAGAACGATTCTGATGAGAAATTTCATATACAAAACACAGCACTACCGGGGATATGGCGGGTCTTCAGATAAATGCTGAAGAACATTTGCTTGTTAATAATAGGCTATATATGTTAACTAAAAAATCTTGGTTGCCTTACGCAACAATGCCATTCAGTGACTTGGCAGGTGTCCTGACGAAAAATGTCACTTAAAAAGGTATGCAAAATTATACCCCTTTTTATGCTATGATAATAGACTAGTTAATAATCATTTTTTTACGAGTAAAAATGTTTACACTAAAAATATGAATTTAGGTTCACCGAATGATACATGAATTCTTTAAGTTCCCTCATATCTAATCATAGATCATTCTTTCCATATACTTTTTGATCACATTTCTAAATACATCATATAAACAACTGGAATAGTATAAAAAAGGGAGACTAGCACCCAATTCACCTCTCGGTTAACAGAGAGAGTTTCTATTCATAACTTTTCAGCTTAATTGCAGTGAAAGGACACCAGGTGGATACAACAGAAAGAGTAAAGAACAGAGAATCAAAATGTTACCATCGCAAACTACTCAAGTGATTTTGGGCAAGTTATTTAGCCTGTTGGGGCTTTAGTTTCCTCCGTGAGAACCAGAAGTGTTGAACCAGATGCTGTATAGCAAATACTTCACAAGCCCATGTATCAAAATAAGTACTTTTGACAAAAATATTTTATCATCCTAGAAAATGAATTTGTTTTGCTGTAACTATATGCATTCTACATAGTGTCACTTCCCTGCTTTCTAGAAAGGACAGCACAGATTAATAAGATGATCATCAAAGTGAAGAGAAAAAAACGAACCTAAGAAAAGACCTCACACTAAAAATTTTAGAAGACACGTTACCAAATACAGTCTAGGCAAACTTCGTAAAAAGAAAACTATATAAAACTTCACAATTTCAATAAAGTAAAAAATCTTTCAAAAACCCAGGAAATTAAAATGGGATTATATACATAGGCATGAAAATACGTTCTCCAGAACTCTTAAAAACAAAGGGACAAGGGACTAACTGTACAGAACTCAGAGGCTGAGATTCATGTTTACTATCAGCTGGTACTAATTTCCTGTTTCTCCAATTAGGAAATAGCACGGACTCATAACACAGTTATTAACGACCGAGTTCCTGGTTGCGTCAGGAAGGCCCGCGCTTTATTAGTGTAACGAGAGTTTACTGTTCATTCTCAACTGTATATGATTACGAATGCATATTATCTATATTACTAACTTAATCAGGTTTATTCTTCCTTCGTTAATAGGAATTACAAAGGTAAACTTATGGCTGCTTATGAAAGGTTCTTTACTGCTGGGCCTACAAGCCAAATTTTGGAATCGATCACCTTCCTTTGCAAGGAGCATGAACGATCTTTCCTAACCACCCACCTGGGGCTGTTACAGCTGAAGCTCCTCTGCCATGTGCACAGAGGAAACAGCGCTGCCCACAGGGCATTCCAAGTAAGATACGCATCTGAGCCCTCTGGAAGCTGTTCCTTAAGGCACGAGCAAAGTGGGAAGACCTTCACGTCCAGCATGGCACACAGAGGCGATACTTTTAAAAACATAATACCTTACGAGATCCTGGATTGGCCTCAAAAGGTAACAACAGAAGATAAAAATGTTAGTAACTTCATACTTAGACACCAGCACTAGAGAACTCCCAGAAATTGCTGTTGACATATGGCTGCAATTTGAGAACAGGAAAAATGTGAAATTTTGACTAGAAAGAAAACGTCACCAAATGAGTTCATTTGAATGCTATGCTACTGATGACTCATTGAAATGAAATGAAGCAAACATATAAAGTCCTAAATCAATATTATGGGTTGTTCCTCGTTTCATTAAGATAAAATGAATCTTGAGTGTAAGCTAGGTTCTAAGCCACAACGCTTGGAAATACCACTCGAATAGGAAAAGCCTGAGAATTTCTTCTGAAAAAAGTAAACAGATTCCAGTACAGATTTTTTTTTTTTTTAAGGCAACAGAGAAAGACAGATTTTCAATCATGGATTTGTTTTCAATGTTCTATCCCTATTTTAGCCTACACTATTCCTTTGCCCCAACCTATATACTCAATATTTACATCTCTTATCTTAAAAATAAATACAGAAACTAAAATTGTGATCGTTCCTGTTTCCCCCCTTTTACTTTTCTCCTTTTCAGCAGCAAACATTCCACGCCGAAGACAACGCCACTCAAGGCTCCCGCTGCTTCCCCGGCCCATCCCTGACCGCCCGAAGCCTGGCTTCTGTTCCTGGAAGCTACTCCCTCAAGCTCCCCACGGGGGAGCCCCACGTGGAGGAATAAACTGGACCTTTTCTTACCACCGCACACAAAAATCGACTCGGGCTGGGTAAAGCCTTGAAGGTAAGCACTGAAACACGAAGACCCCGGAACAAAACATAGGCTCCGTGCTGTCAGTCTTGGTAATGGATTTTTTTTTTTATTTGACACCAAAAGCGAAGGCAAGAACAGAAATAATAAACAAGTGGGACCACACCAAACTAAAACGCTTCTGCACAGCTAGGAAAACCATAAAAAAAAAAAAAGGAAAAAACAACCTACTAAATTGGAGAAAATAAATGATAAGGCATTAATACCCAAAATATATAAAGAATGCATACAACTCAATAGCAAAAGAAAACCCCAAGCAATCTGATAAAAAAAGTGGACAGAAGAGCCTTGACCTGTGTGGCTCAGAGGGTTGGGCAGCGTCCCACAGGCAAAAGCTCGTGCGTTTGATTCTTGGTAAGGGCACACGCCTGCGTTGTGGGTCTGGTCCCTGGCTGGGGGTCAGGGCACTTAACGATCAATGTTTCTCTCTCACACTTTTGTTTCTCTCCCTTTCTCCCTCCCCACAGCTCAAATAAATAAATAAATAAAATCTTAAAAAAAAAAAAAGGACAGAGGATCTGAACAGTCATTTTTCCAAAGGAGACATACAGATGTTCAGCAGGGAAAATGCAAATCAAAACCACAATGAGATATCACTTCACACCCGTTACGTCTGTTATAAAAGACAAGAAATAGCAGTGCTGACGAGGACGAGGCGAAGAGGGAACCCCCGTGCACCGCTGGTGGGACTGAAAGCCAGTGCAGTCACTAAGGAGAACAGGACAGAAGTTCCTCAAAAAATTAAAAACAGAATTAACTACCATATGCCTCAGCAATTCCACTTCTGGGTATTTATGACAAAAAATAGCAAAAACAAAAAGCAAAAAGCCCCACTAACTCAAAAAGATACCTGTATCTTTTATATACCTGTATGTTCACTGTAGTATTATTTATAATAGGCAAGATATGGAAACAACCTAAGGGTTTTTTTAATGGATGAATGGATATATAAAATGTGAGACACACACACACACACACACACACACACACACAGACACACACACACACACAGACACACACACACACAGAGGAAAATTATTCAGCCATAAAGAAGGAAATCTTGCCATTTGGGACAACACAGATGGACATTATGCTAAGGGAAATAAGTCAGATAGAAAGACAAATACCATACAATTGATTTATACATGGAATTTTAAAAAACAACAAAACAGAACAAAATCCCCCCAAACCGATCTTATAGAGAACAGACTGCAGACTGCCAGAGGCCGGGAGGAGGTGGGTGTGAAGTAGATGACAGGGGTCAAATGGATAACTCATGGGGCTGTAAATGTACAGCACAGTGACTATAATAACGTTGCATGACATATTTGAAAGGTGCTAAAGAATAGATCTTAAAAATCCTCATCACAAGAAAAAAATTATTTTGTGACTTGCGTGTTTGGCGACAGATGCTAACTACACGTGCTGTGGTGATCGTCTCATGTTCTATGTTGGGCTGACCCAGGAGTTCACTTAGTTTTCTCCGTAAGAGGGCTCCAGTAACACTTATCTGTCTTTAATTTCATTAGAAATAATTCTGTTAGGCTGCATGATGACAGCTGTCACAACAGCATGCATTAAAAAAGAAAAATCAAAATTGGTGAATTTTTGTGCAGCCATTTTAATGCTGAAGATGGAAGAAAATATGCAACATTTTTGGCATCTTATGCTTCATCATTTCAAGAAAGGTAAAAATGCTGAAATGCAGAGAAAGATCTGTGCAGTGTATGAAGGTGTTGTGATCGATCGAATGTGTCAAAAGACTAAACTGAGACAGCGAAGGCCTCCTAGGAGGTGAAAGGCAAGACCTAACGCGACCTCATTCCTGCATTTCCAGGAGTGGCAGCTGGAGAAGCTGTCTGGTACGACCTGGGCGGTAGCTACAACGCTCAAACACTTCGTGTGCACATTGGAAACCTTAAGGCCATTCGGTTCTCTGGGTACCTTTCATCCCTGTAATCCTCAGGGAAAGTCCTGGTCACCTACCTAGTCTCCCTAAACCCCCATCTGCTCTTCCCTCCTGCTCTCTTCCTCCTTGTCCTGATCATCCCCCCACGGCCGCTCTCTCCCACCTCACTCTACCATACCACCTGAGACCATGGTTCCACGGCTAAACACCCCTTTACCCTCCCAGCCTCTCCACCCAACTCTGCACACTGCCTAGCCGAAACCTGACTACCTCGCAACAGCGCTACCCGTCCTGCCGCCCTGTAGGGTAGGTGATGTTTATCCTCCGCCCTCATCTTCTGCAGGAGGCAGGCAACACCTGGCTGTGCCACACTCTTCCTCTCTTCGTTAAGCGCACACTGAAGTACCTGTGTTTCAATCTCTCTCTCTCTTTTCACCCCAACACCTGCCATCACACTGGCTGTTTGACACCAGGCAAATAAGCAAACACCCGGGCTCGGGGTTCTCTGCCCTATGCTACCTGCACAGCACTCCAGTGACACCCACACCCTGGACTCCGCCAGCTCTCTCGACGGCTCTACGGAAGAACCTCCAGCTCTAACATCCCACTCTCTGAGCACGTCCCCTACCCTCCCCAAGCTGCCCCAGCCTCATCCCTCCCGCACGTACCTTCATCGTCCAACCGTTCCATGTCTTCCTGATTTACCTTCCTGGCCTGGTTTCTCCTTACTGAGTGTGGACTGATTTCTTAAATTCCTTTCTCACCAACACTTCCCTTGTCTTTTTGGCCTTTCCACGTACCTACGAACGTCTAAGCCTGAATCAATCCCCTATCTATGTTCTCTTATTTCCCACCCAAGAGCACGGCTGGAGAAACATGCATGAACACACCACCACTAACGATTCATGTTTCACATTTCAGCGGGGCCATCTGGACTTGCCTTTGGTCAGTTTCCTCTCCCGTTCCTTAGAGAAGCTTTTCTGATCTTTTGTCCTTATCCTCAGGTCCCTTACTCTACCTTCCTTGGTTGCTACTGAGAAAGCCAAGGTCATCTGATGAGAATTCTCTTCAATTTCAGCCCTACGGCAACCTACTAACTTTGCCTAAGTCCCTCCCCTGCTTTTGGTTCCCTAGGCCCTACGGTGGCAAAGCAAGTCCAGATCCTGGAAGTGACCCCCCCTTCTGTGGCAGCAGGAGCACACCACTCTGCCCACGGTCCCCCAGCACAGACCTGCGCTGTTCCTCGCCAGCATGTATGCCGTTCCTTCTGCCACTCCAGCTCCTTTTCTGGCTAGACTTTTTTCAAAATCTTGCAAGGAATTCTCTTCCATGACACTTCCCCTGCCCACCTCCCTCCACCAAAAAGAAGAGTTAAACACTTCTTCCTACCTTTCCTTGTCTTTATTTTTAGTACTATAAATTTTACACTGTGTGGAAATTTTTCATAAAGGGAATTAAAAAACTAATTTGGGTGAAGTAACTGGTAGAAACGAGAACTCCAGGAGTTGAGTCCTGAAATCATAGTGAGACAGTGAGGAAACAGTTCATTCGCTCAACAAATGACCAACGTTTAATGAGGGCAAGTGTGTGCAAAAAGTGTTGGAGGGAAGCAGTGGGTGGGCTGTAGGCTGGGGCAGGTGTGGGCAGAGAGCTGATGAGGCATCTCTGATCTAGATCGTAAAGGACGGTTGGAACCGGAGTCAACGAAGAGTGAAGAGGGGAAAAAACCACGGAGACGGATAGGCACGTATGTCCGGCTGATAGAGGCTGACCAGTCTTGGCTACAATGGGAGGTTTAGGAAGAGCGGTATTAGGAAACAAAATTTAAAGCTTAATCACAGAATCTTGGAGTTGGAAAAGGCCTTAAGAGTCATCTAAGTTGCCCATCCTTCTAATGAAGGATGACATTCCTGACAAATGGACAAAGTATTGGGGTAGCCGTGTAACACCACTGTAGTCTTCTAAATGCTACACTGAGCATTACACGGTTATACTGCATGTTACGTCTGAATATTCTACTAAGTAAAACACGCCCCCTTTAACACCCTCCCATGCAGCGTTAAGTCTATTCTCTGCTCATGGGACAGTCTTTCAAATATCTTGCATTGAATTGATCTGCGACCTTGAACAAATTAATGTCACTTTTCTGAGAACCGACTTTCTCATCTTTAAAAGAGAGGTCAAGAGAGGTGCGACAGAGGCTAACTATTCCCTGGTATCTGTCCTCCCCTTCTCTTTGTTGTAACTGAATCTTTTGCTGGGCACAGGGATACCCAGCAAAGATTGCATTTCTCATCCTTTCTTGGGGCTGGTCGTAGTCTTATGCTTATGTTCTGGTCAATGGGCTATGGGCAAAAGAGAACCCCCCCCCCCCGCCTTTTCCTCTTTCCCGGAGGCAAGAATTTGGATGTGGGGTGAGCCAACTTAGTCTGTGCGGATGAGCACACCCTGGGCATGACAGAGCAACAAGATAAAGACTCAGGGCCCCTGACGACCTGACGGAGCACAGCCACCCCATCGGTGTGGACTTCATACAGGAGAAGAATGAACTTCTATCTTGTTTAAGCCACTTATTATTTTTTTTAATACAGGTGTTACAGCACCTGGCATATATCCTAACCCAAAAGGAAGTATCATCTCTATAAATGAGATTTTGTAAGAAGTAAATGAAATTAGGGGTGTAAAATACATACGCCTAGATACGAGTTCATTCTTTGTTATTTGAAGACCACTACCTTCTCTCTTGAGACTCACCTCAGAGCCTGTTACTGACATAATTCACGATTCCGCAGAATCTTCATGCATTGTACTTCCCAGGATTGCTGCCTGATAATATCCCTCGAAGGCTGATGCCCCCCGCTGAACGTGGGGGCATACATACTGTTCTAGGTATCCAGCTTATAAAGAAGCATAAACTGGATCCTAAACTTAACTTTCACTAATAATCTTATGAAGAATTAATAAGCTGTGTACCCAGAACTGTAGATCCTAACCCGCATGGCTTCCCCATGTTTAAAGTTGGGGTCTCTGTGTGTTTACCGCCCTTAGCAAAGCTACAACAGGCCTTGTCTCCAAACAGCTGCATTCTTTCAATACATATTTATACACTGCCCATTGTGATGCAACAGTGAAGAGTAATTTACTAGTGTAAAATGGCAATAGTAAGAATTTTACAATGTCGTTACCCAGGAACGAGGCTGAACTTTGAGGACTTAGTATTGGTAAGTCACACCTTAGGAGGGGGCGGAAAAAGTACGTGTGTGAGTACTATGCTTCTTATCTTTCACAACCACCTCAGGGCAAATCTAAAGGGACCGGGTCTTGCGATCTGTTCAGTGGTGGCACACACTGGAACCAGCTCGCTGAGGCTGGCACTCAGAACTATATACACATATCTACTATTCTGTTAAAACATAAAAATGAGAGCCCTGATCCGTGTGGTTCAGTTGTGGAGTGTCATCTCCTAAACCGAAAGGTCGTGGGTTCAATTTCCGGTCAGGGCACAAGCCTGGGTTATAGGTTCGATCCCCGGCTGGGGCATGTATGAGGGGCAACTGGTCCATGTTTCTCTCTTGCATCGATATTTCTTTCTCTGTCTGTCTCTCTCTCTCTCCCCCCCTCCCTCCACTTCCCTCTTTAAAATTAATAAGCACGTCCTTGGGCAAGGATTTAAAAAAACCATGAAAATGAGAAAACATGTCAGAAAATTTGAGGGCAGCAGGGTTTAGTGACTGAGGACAAGCAGACCCTGGAGCCAGGCTTCCTCTCAGCTCTCGTGCTTTCTAGCTGTGTGACTCCAGGTGCCTCTTTACACTTTTGTCTCCTCAGGTGTAAGATGAGAGTGATAAGAGCAACAATAACAGTAATAATGTAATAGTACCTCCCTCCCAGGATTACTTTTGAGGGTGTAAAGGCTTAGAAAGGTTCCTGGAACATGCGGAAAGTGCCCGATGAATGTCAGCTATTACTAAAGCTATTACAGTAATGTCAATAGGTAATCCCATTTCTGGTCAGGGTATGAAGAATTCTGTGCCATCTGGTCCAACAGCGCTTTCTAATACTCGTTATTTTTTATATTTGGTACTCATTAGTGATTTTTTCATCTTGAAAAGGCAATTTAATGTACTAAAGGGCAGGTTGATAATGTATATCAAAAGCCTTAAAAACCTGCAAGACTTTTGACTCAACAATTCCATCTCTAGTGTTAATCCTAAATAAATAATAATGAATGTGCATTAAATTTGGCTATAAGGACACTCACTGTATGGTGTGATCCCATTTAAAAAAAAAAGTGTGTGGTCAGTGTGTATGTGTGTATATACACATGAGCAAGGATCAATAAAGACCCCCTAGGTTATATGCCAAAATACTAACAACAGCGATTAGCTCCAGCTGGTTCATTTCCATGCAACTTTTGTTCTTTTCACTTTGCTTTTCTATTTTCTAAATTTTCTACATGAATCTACAACACTTTAGCAGTAAGGAAAAGGTTACTAAAAGGAAGTACAACATGTGCAGTGAATTAAGGCCTTGAAAACATGGACACATGCTCTGGCCAAAGACGAGAAATCCCTTCGGCTTGTTTACAAAGCAAAAGATCCAATACACAGATGTGCTCGTTAGCTTCCCGGACACTCCCTGAATTCACATGGTTTTCTGCCACGAGCCCATGTGAAACCTAGGAAAGTGTTTAGTTATGGACACAAGAAAGATGAACAACATAAGGCAAACCTGGGACTCCCCAAATATACAGGAGAATTTTCTTATTCTTCCTTTTATTACAGTAAACCAGAAATTAAACCTGTTTGACAGTCTTAATAAATCTAAAAGTGGTTTAAATGCTTTTACAAAAGAAGAGTGCTTTGAAAAGATTTAAATAATGTAACATTGTGCCTTTGAAAGGTGTTCAAAAGTTTTTATTAGGCAATAATTTGGCTTCAACTTTCTATAATCGTACAATGTATTTTCTGAACGTTTTATTAACTATGGTATGTAATATCTGATTACTTAAATAACATTCATTACAAATAAATACTTCTTGGTCTTCATATTCTTTCTAACCTCTCCCCTGGACATAACCTTCCCAGGAGATAATCTTCCTAGGAGAAATGGACTCCTTCTAAAATTAACTTTCACTAATAGTCTTTAAAAGGGCAAAACAAGAAACAAATATACTGGATGTCCACTGTCATTGAAAAGTAAAATAAATTTAACTTAAAATATACAATAAAAAGTAAAAGGGCAAAACGGTGCAAGGAAATCGTAGAGCAAAAAGTTCGGTAAGCAGCTTCCTTACAACAGATTAGAATCTAAGAAATACGCGCCCCATCAGGCTGCCGCCTGCACGCACTACGTTAAACAGGGAGCTTAGCGCTTCATATTCTCCCCCACGATACATTAGTCTCCTCAACAAAGCAAAATAAAACGAAGATGCTTCTTGACGTCTTACTGTCGGGTCATCAAGGCACCAGTCGTAGCGTTACCATTTCATCAGTCACTTAACACGAGAGGTCTCCAAGTTCAGGTTCTTACTCGCTCCTGCCTGGGCTCTTTTAATTTGTCCCCCCATTTCTAATCTATCCCCATTTGAATCCAAAGAGCATGTGCCCACCCGCCAGCTTACACACCACTGTGATCACATTGCGATTTACTGCAAGAATCTTAGCTGAGCTCTAGCCTATGAGCAGTGGAACGCAAACTGTGTAATGACACCCGAAGTCTTTGTCCTCTGCTGCGGTTCGGTGGGAAGCCTCTCTGCCAGCAGGTTGATCTCAGCAGCTCCCGCTGGGGACGAGCTCCCGCGGCCCCCCCCCCCACCCCCGTCAGTGCAAATTCATCCTCCCAGAATGCCTGCTGGAAAAGCTGGTGAGGCTTTCAGTAACCATTACAACTGTAAATAAACTCTACCTCCCCAATTTCAAGAGCACTCACAAATTGTCCGGTTCATTGATCTGGCCCTAAATCCTACTGTGTCCCACTGTCCAGCAATCATACGTCTATGGTCTAAGTTAATTAAATAGGCGTAATTCCCTTATGGGCCTTTATTCTTGCACTTCTCAGAGTTCCTGACAGACAGCTTCAAACCTAGGAAATCCTCAATATTTGGTGAATAATGAATGAGCAGCATCTTGAGTTTTTCCCACAAATATATTACGATTTCCTGTGTACCTCTAAGACTTTTCTCTAACAAAATAAATGATTATTTTACGTAGGTTCATGTATCCGGAGTCCCCAAGACCAGCCCCAGGTTCAGTGATGCAGCAGGGGGACTCAAGGACTCAGCAAATAGTCACACTCATGTCTCAGATTTACTACAACAAAAGGAATCAACGCAGACCAGCACAGGGAATAAAAGGTGCATGGAGCAGAGTCCTGAGAAACCGAGGGCGAGCTTCTGAGAGTCCTCTCCCAGGGGAGTCGCCCAGAACACAACTTCTCCAGCATCCAACGGCATGTGGTTCACACTGTCTGCCGAGGAAGCTCGTTAGAGGCACAGTGTCTGCGGCTTTTCTTGGGCTGGCCCCACAGGCACCCTCTGCCTAACGTGGACCTCCAGACCCCCAGATCGCATTCAGCGTAAATCACACCGTCGTCTAGGTGCAGTGGGCCTCTCTGAAGTTCAACGTTGGTCTAGGGAACTGCTGATCATTCCAGTTCCCAGGTGCCAGCAACTGTAAGCAGGTCTTTCTAAGGAAAGCAGCTTTGGGCATACTGTGTAGTTCACCTCGTGTTTTTACAGGAGAAATGTGCAAGTATGAACTGTATTTGATTGATAAGAGGCATCTAAAGTGACTTTAAAAAAAATTAAAATCTAGCATTTAATTAGAGATGCAGCACCTAGGGTGGCAACTAAGAATTAAAGTTATGCAAACTTTAAATAATTCACATTCTTTAGGTATTTAAGGTTTTCTTTTTCCCTTGTAAATGAGGTGTAATATTCAAACCAAATGCTTTCCTAGTTGTCAGGATAAAGGAAGTATAACATCTAGAGGAAACAAACCCTCTTGGACAAGCCCCTAGTTTTCCCTTTAACTCTTAGCTGGGTGCCAGAGCATTGTGGTAACTGTTTTAGGTACGGGATCTAAATCCTCACAATAACCCCTTAGGCCAGGGATAGTTTCTGTTTTATAGATGGAAGCTTTGGCAGGCTTAGTAACTCACCCGGGTTTCCCATGGCAGAGCTAGGTTTTAGGCAAAGATCTGCCTCATTCCAAGCCACCTTTTCCTCACAAGGCACAGGTTCCTTAGTATGGGTCATTACCTCCAACCTATAAGGGTTGGCTGTTTGGTTGTTTGTCTGGTTGTTATAAAGAACACTATTTTTAACCTTACTGATTTGGATTACAGTCAACTTTTAGTTGGAAAAGAACTGGGTACATTTAACCCAGATATTCACGTTTTTCCTTTCCAACGTGTGCAAATTCCAAATCAAATTATGCTCCTGGCTTGTTAAAACCATTAGGAACCTCCTAATTCATCAGAGCACACAATTTTCTCTGTTATCTGGCATATGCCTGTTTGACATTAGACAGACTTGTATCAGAATCTTGGTATTTTACCTACCAGATATGGAGACCTTGGTAAAGTTTAGTAATGCTTTCCGAGTCTCAGTTTATTCATCTACAAAATGGGAATCCTTAGATTAAAGGTCTTATTATGAAAATTAAATAAGGCAACAAATTTAAAGTGCCCAGTCCATACATATTTGCTGAATAAATGATTACCTGCACCAGAATAACCGATTTGAGAGGAGCAAGCCAACTCAATAACCAGAGGGAGAAAGGAGGTGGTAGGGAAGTACCCTGACCACCAGGTGTCACCACTGGCCCAGGAGACGGGGTCTAACGGCCAGAAGTCTTGGGTGTGACCCTGCAGCAAAACAGGGTAAGGTTCAGGGTAGGACTATCTCTTGCACCTACAGGTCGCTCCAGAATTGCACTGGCTTTCAACGTCCAATTGCTGATACAGTATTTGTTGCACCATTCTAAGTTACACTGTCCTTCTGCCTGTTAAAAGTGACTGCAGTATAATTAGCTGAATAGCCACAGAAGATTTGACAGCACAGTTGAATTTTAAAAACTACCCTCAGTTGACCTTGCTTTAATTCTGAGAATCAACAGTAGTTCACACATCCTTGGCTTCGGCCAACTAGACATTAAAATTTCTGGTTTCCACAGGCTTCAATATTGTCACCGCGGGCAATTTTATGGCCTCAATTCCACAACCTATTGACATTCTGTCCTTTACATTATTAATAGGAGTGACAAATAAAAGGAAAGTAGAATTTTTAGGGTAAAAATAAACCCTATGAACAGTATATTTACGCAAAAGCAGCATTAAGTATTCGCCCTTTTCCTTGAAGGCAGGAACTTAAAAGTCCGTTTTTTAAATGCTGTAAAATTTCTATTTTCTTAAAGGAACACTTAGCTTAGGGTGAATCTGTCAACCTAGGAAGAGCCCTGAAATGACTCAAGAACGACTCTCCCTGAGTGACTAGGGGCTCATTTCAAAATTTGGGGGGCAGGGTCTGGGTTCTCGTTCCGGTTCTAGGTCCTCCGCACTGAGAGCCACCGCTGGCCACTGCAAGGTGGGTCACTCAGGTGCTGTGAGCGCAGAAGCGGACTCTCAGCTCCCCGATGAGGCACAGACTGTCGTCCTGTCCGCCCGCGAACACCTGCCTCCATCCAGCCTGTCCAGGCCCAGCCCGGGAACCGGCGGGGAGGAGGAGGCAGGCTCCGCACAGGCTTCCAATCCGAGACGGCGCTCTCGGAGCTCAAGCACGTTGGGTTATTTCTGTGAGTTTTAACAACAGCTCAAGTTCCACTTTGCATTTCACAAATATGGAAACGCCTTAAGAGAAACCAGAAGCATCCTCTCCCTTCTGGCCATTGCTCCCTAGCCTAGAGAATTTAGGGGGGAAGAGCAGATCCCAGGAAGCATCTGGAATCAGGGGGGCAGGAGCCTAGATGAGCCCATTTGCGAAGCACTTTGTGCAGATCAATACGTTGCTGGCCGATTTCAGGATGGTCCCGAGAGAGGCGCCCACGAGGCCGGTCGGCCGCCGTGCCGGAGTGCAGGGGCCGCGGGAGGACGCGCGGGTGCCTTACCTGGGGGACTCGGCGGTGAAGCTGCCGCCGTCCAGCAGCCGCATCTTGCAGAAGAGGACCCCGTTGACGAAGGGCACCGAGGAGAGCTCCTCGAGCTGGAAGTCCACCTTAAACTTAAACTTCTTCTTCTTCATCATCGTGAGAGCCAGGCGCCGGCGAGCGGAGTGCGGGGGCGGTCCCCAGCGGCGCGCGGGCCGCCACCGCCTCAGCTCGGCCGAGCCCCGGGTCCGCCCAACCCCATGGCCGGGGTCGCGAGCGGCGCGCGGGGGCGCGGCCGGGGGGCGCCGCGAGCCGGCCGAGGCCGGGGCCGCCGCCCCTCGCGGCAGTCCGGGCCGGGGCGCGGCGGCGGCCGCGGCGCGGGGGCGCTCGTGCTGCAGCTCGCCGGGGCAGTGGGCGCCGTTCCGGGGCGCAGCTCGCCGCCGCCGCCGCCCGTCTGAGAGCCGGAGAGGCGCCGCTCGGAGAGCCGCCGCCGCCGCCACCGCCCCCTCCTGCGCGGGCCCCGGGCGCCCCCAGCGGCGGCGGCCAGCAGCGCAGGGCCCGGCGGAAGCGAGAGGGCGGGCGAGGAAGCGCGGGGCGGGCGCGCCGCTGGGAAACGAGCTGCGACGGCAGTTAGGGCGTCACGTCTCTGCGGGCTTCAAAAAACGCCAACCCGTCCCAAAAGGAGGTTCCTTCCCCCCTGCCTGGCCGCTCTTCTTCCAGGGTGGCTCCGCCCTCCCCCTCCCCAGCCCCCCCGGCGGAGTGATTTCCCCCCTGGGATTGAGAGTCACGGGTGAACATTACTCATCAGAATCTCCACGACGCTGTTGTCACCAAATTGAAATCCTAAAACCCAAATTTCCCTTGGGCGCTCTATTTTTACGAGCCTTCTAACATAGAATGAGGACGAGGCAGGAAAGAGCAAACGCATTAAAATGTGTGTGTGTGGGTTGGGGGGGCGGCTACCACATGCCCAGGCACTGGCTGGACTGCTGCAGGCGTTTGCCCTCGTTTATACTTCTAGGATAAAAGTACAGAACGGGTTAAACCAATAGCTTCCCTTTTCAAATTTGGCTGTGCGTACGGAGAACTGAAAAGCCTAAAAATAAAGAAATCTCCCTACACGCATAGCACTTACCTGCCGTCTATAGGCTGGTAGGTGTCATTTCAATGCACTTTGCCTACTTGCTTACATAATGCTTGCGTTGTCAAACTGAGTCATTATTGTCCATTTAACGCAAGGAGTCCCTCGCAGTGATCTCTGAAAGGGTGTCATTGAAGAGGTTCTCCTTCCCAGGTACTCATTTATTCATGCATTCATTCATGTAAAAGTATTTATTTAATAGACTCAAACATCAGTCACTGGCTAGAGCCAATGATAAAAAGCCAAGTAAAAACAAAAGCCTGCCCTCAAAAATTTTATAATCTAGTGAAGGAGACACATGTAAATCAGTTATTAGAAAACAAAACCTAACATCAGGGTGTGTTTCTTCAGAATGAAGAAGCAATTTGTCTGGAACTCAGAAGAGGACGCGATTAATTGAAGTGAGTCAGCGTTCTGAATTTTAACGAACGACCAGGATTTGGCACAAAGCGGGAGGGATGTTCCATGAGGAAGAAATAGAAGTAAAGACCCCGAGACAGAGTTTGGGATTTGGGGGCAGAGGGTTTGGCAGTGGATAAAGCCGGTTGCCCAAGGAGGAGGAGGGGGAAAGGCGGTGGGAAGAGTTAAGGGGACACATTGAGGCCTGTAACTCGGACAACTAGATGGATGTTAATTCCATCGACTGAGTTTTGGGAGCTGGAGGAGAGCAAGATGGGAATGGAAGAAATAACGAGGTTTTGAAGTATCGGAGAGACATTCAGGGAAAGAAGGGCAGCCCTAGCTCAGGTGAAAGGCTAAGACTGGAATATGCGCTTGGGAATTAGAGTATTCCCTGATGGTAGAGGCCCCGAAGATGGATAAAAACGAGTTACTCTGAAGAACACTTAAGGGGTGGGTGGAGGAAGAAGAACTTGTGAAGGTGCCTGAGAACAGTTGGAGAAGGACACCGAGAAAAATAGATGACCTGGAAGCCAGAAAAAAGTTTTAATCATTTACTATGCATGGTTACTAAGACCTACTATGTGCCAGACACTGTGCTGGGGACTCATGTTACAAATGAACAAGACTCAGGGGCTTATAAATGAATGGAGGATAACATAGACATGAGGATAACTTAGATGCGCAAGCAGATCAGAGAGAGACAGAGAGAGAGAGAGAGAGAGACAGAGAGATATCTTCATGATCCATAGAGAGCAGAGCGACAAGTTTCCAGAAAGTGCTGCAGAGCAATTCAGGAGGATTTGGACCGTGAGGGGAAGCAGAGTTTGCCACCCCAAATTATGTCATTTGGGATATGTATTATTTTAAGCTTTTTTTTTTTTTAAAGAAGTAAAAAACTCAGAACCTTTGACCCCTCCCCCTTACCTGCCTAAAGGAATTCAGATAGAAAAACCCGTTTAAAGGAAGGGAACTATCACCTTATCTTAAGTAAACTAAGTGTGACAGAAAGGGAGAAACCTAGCAACCTCTGTTTGTTGGACTCCACTCTGTGTCTCATTGTTTCTGGGTGGCCCTGCAGGAATTTGTTTACCAAAGGTTTGCTCTTTCTCACCTGCCTTCCCTCTGAAGTCCCAGACCCCTGCTACCTCTCCTTACTTAGTCCAGAATAGCATATGTATATGCCTTGAGTGCTGTAACTGCCCTACCTGTCCTCCGGGTCCCCTATTCTATGGAGCCTCTGTCTACACATATGTAATAAATTTGTTTATTTTCTCCTGTTACTCTCTTGCCATTAATTTAATTATTGGAACAGCCAGGAAAACTTAGGTAGAAGGAAAATTATGCTTCCTCTCCTACAATGGAAAAGAAGCTGTTCAGTTGAAGATCTCACAGGTCGTTGACAATCTTGGCAGAAGTCTCCATAAAAGGTGGTGGCAAAGTAAAACTAAAATGGTCTGGGAAGTGAATGGAAGGTAGTAATGAGGAGTAGGTGACTAAAAATGATTTTTTCTCCCTGGTTTTTGTCATTGGCTGGAAAGAGAGAAGACAGTAGCTAAAGGAGGAGGGAAGGTACAAGCTTTTTCAATAACATCCAGGAACTACTCAAGATGGATTGAGATCCTGTTAGGCGCCAAGCACCTTATAGGTCCTGGGGATCCAGGACGCAGTGCCTGTTCTGTATCCCACGGTCTACTGGAGGGTACTGGATTCTACTGGATTAACAGGCAATTACAGCGCAATGTGACACTGAGTTCTGTCTACGTGATGGTAAACAGAGGCTGCTGTGGGGGCATATAACAACATTTAACTAGAAAAGTAGGTTTGTGGAAGACTCTGGGGTAAGTGACATTTGAGCTGAGGTCTGAATGACGAGAGTGGGGGTGGGGAGCAGTTTCCAGGAAGAAGCTACTGCATGTGCAAAGGCTCGGAGGAAGAGAGACCATGTTACAGAAGGAACTGAAAGTAGCTCAGTATGGCTGCAACTTAGAGTGG
>PVJD01013529.1:0-33562 GCA_004026545.1 Mormoops blainvillei
CTCTCTTTCTCCCTTTCCTCCCCCCCTTTCTTCTTCTCTCTGTCTCTGTTCTTTTTAAAGTTAGACCTATTGAGGTATAATTTACATAAATATAAAACTATTTCTAAAAGCCCACTCCTTTTAGTGTACAGTTCTATGAGTTTTGACAAACATATAATTGTGTTATTACCATCACAGTATAGGAGTAGCACAGTTTGATCGCCCTCCAAAATTCCTTCTGTTTCTTTGCTATTGACCCTTCTCTAACCCAAGTCCCTGGCAACCATTGATCTATTTTTTCTTGTTGCTATAATTTTACCTATTCCAAAATATCATATGAAGGTAATCATACAGAATATAATTTTTTATATTCTGTGTTCTTTTGCTTAGCATAGTTCATCTGTGATTCATCCATGGTGTTGCATGTGCTAGTCACTTGTTCCCTTTATCACTGGGTGTTATTCTACTCCATGGATGTACTATAATTTGTTTATCCATTAACCAGTTGAAAGAAATTTAGGTTGTTTTCACTTCTAGATGATTAAGAATAAAGCCACCATAAACACCCAGGATAAGTTTCATATGAGCATATGTTTTCATTTCTCTTTGGTAAATACCTAGGGGTAGGGTTGCACTTACCAATACGAACTTATCTTTATAAGAAACCACCAAACTGTTTTCCAAAGTAGTTGTACAGTTTTGCATTTCTGTGACCAATGTTTGAGTTCCAGGTGCTCTGCTTCCTCTATTTTTGATGACATTGATTCCTTATGATGAGTCAAGGTCGTGGTCCCACAGGGGATCCAAAGTTATGGTTTCTTCAGGCTAGTTCCTCATAATTAGACATAGGTCAGCATTTCTGGCAGTGGCACCATGTAGGTCATGTGGTGCAGCTCCCCCTGCATTGCAGCAGGAGTGTCAACCTGTGTTCCACGTTTGGAGATACCAAACTGTCCTCCTACTTAAGGTTGAGGCAATCATATGTCTTCACTGTAAACATTCCTTTTTCCCTTTGTAATAAATACTCTGTGGATAAGAGGTTGCTTTGAGTGTATGTGAATATTTTGTCTCCAATAACCTGCTTTCCATTTGTTTTTGCATTTATCAATGATTTTGCCTGAAACAACTTTTTTTAAACTTATTTTTTCAAAGATTTTAAAATTTATATTATTTTTAGACAGAGGGGAAGGGAGGGAGAAAGAGAGGGAGAAAAACATCAGTGTGTGGTTGCCTCTCGCATGCCCCCCTGGGGACCTAACCCGCAACCCAAGCATGTGCCCTGCCTGGGGAATCGAGCTGGTGACCGTTCGATTCTCAGACTGACGCTCAATCCCCTGAGCCACACCAGCCCGGGCCTTCAACACCCCTTATATTGTGTTTCAGAGTGGCGCTTTTGCATTCTGTCATCCCTTGTACTTTTTTCAGCTGACCTTCTGTAAGAGAGGAGGTTTTCTCCTTTCTCTCTCTACTTGGTTTTGAATATTGTGATGGACTTATATTTTTTCCATGTGTTTAATTCATTACCATCATTGTTCTTTTTGATAATGAAATATGACCAGTGGCTGTCCCCTTGGGCCATCTTCTGGGTTCATTAATTTTTAAGTACTTCATTGCTTTTTGGTACAAGATGTTCCATTATCATCTTGTACTTTACCTGCGTCAGATCTGGAATCAGCCATTTTTCCTAGGAGACTGGTGGCTTCTATTAGAGAATAGTATAAGAACTAAGCACTAATTGTATCTCATTGCTGTTGAGATTAATTTCTTCTAGGGCCTTTTCAGAGTCGAGTTAAGAAATTTCTTTTGTTGATACCTCAAATTCAAAGTCAAATAGACTTTTACCAGCCCTGGTTTTGTATTTGTTTTCCTCTCCCCTCCTTCAGGTAAATACCCTGTTTCCCAACAACAGCAATATGTTTTCTAATTTTCTCTCTCCCACGAAACATGAATGCTTTCGGAATTATTACCATTCTATTACCAAGAACAATCCTAAGTAAAATTCCAGACTTCATTGCATTTTCTTTGTTGTTAGGGCATATCAAGGATAATGAGCTTTTCTAGGGGGCTCAGGTGAAATTAAGTGCAGACTCCAGCTTGTTATAAGCATAATGGGACTTGGGAAGACGTCTAGCATTTTCAGATAGGTAGAGAAGGATCTGCAATTGATTTTCTAAATTATCGATAATTGATCCACTGAAAAAATATATATTTTTAATATTCTGATCAAGTTTTACACCTCTCTAATAAAGTGGTACTTATTATAACTTGAAATATTACTTGTCTACTAATATCACTCATCTTGAAAATTACTTTGGCTGATAATAGTACAGTAGCATCAAGTCTTGGTTTTACATCCTTTTACTTTCAACTTTTCTGTATACTTCTATTTAACAAGTATCCTAGAGGTTAGGGCTATGTCTGTGCCTTCATGGTGGTGATTGTTTCATGGGCATGTGCTTATGCCCAAGTTATATACATTAAGTATGTACAGCTTTTTACATGTCAGTCATACCTGAATAAAGTGGCTTAAAAATGTGTCCTATAAGTGGCATATAGTTGTTTTTAAAAATATCTAAGTCTCTTAACCTTTAGCCTTTAATTTAAAGGATTAATTTCCATTTAATGTAATTATTCAGATATTTGAGCGTAAATCTGTCATCTGACTATTTTCCATTTGTCCTACTGGCTCTTCCTTTTGTGTGTGTGTGTGTATGTGTGTTTCTGTTGTCTCTTTCTCTCTCTCTCTCTCTCTCTCTTTTGTTGTGTTGCTGTAATGTGTCTCCTGCTATGCCTAGTTATTTTTAACTGATGTCATCGTGAATAAAAATTATAAAGATAATTTGAGACCCTGAATGATGTTATATTTCTCCAGAGAAAAATTACTTTTGTTTCTGGTAGTAGTTAAATTAGAGACAAATGGCCTTAATATAATCAGGAAATGAGCTGATCCAAAGCTAAGCCTTGGTCTCATGAGCGCTGCTCTGTTTTTGGTTTACCTTAACCTCAAAGGTGGACGTCCTGGCGTACATACTACGTATGCTTGGGAGTAGTATGAATTGTGAAGTGATTGTGTATATAGATATATATCAACTAAACAAGGTTTTTTGGTAGTGTTTTTCTGATTTTCTATGTCTTTAATGATACTTTCTTGTCCATTCTAGCAATTACAGAGTGAGGACTTTTAAAAACTCATTATCATTTTAGAATTGTCTATTTCTGTAATTCTATCAATTTTTGCTTCATGTATTTTCAGGAGCTGTTATGTAGTATATGCTTATTAATGATTATATTGTTTTTAAATAAATTTACCCTTTTATTATTATGAAATGTCCAAATTTATTGCTGTAATATTCTATCTTGAAATTTATTTTATCCAACCTTCTATTGCTTATCGTTGGTAAAATACAACTATTTACATTCATTTACTTTCACCTACCTGTAGATTTCTATTTTAGTATTTAGCATATAGATAGCATATAATTGGTTTTTCTTTTTCTTTTTTAAAATCCATTCTGATAATCTCTAACTTTTAACTATAGTGTTTAGTTCATTAGCATTTTATATAATGATCAATATTATTGAATTAGGTCTACCATTTTATTGCTCATTTTCTTTTTGTCTGCTGTGACTTTGATCCTGTTTCCCTTTTCATGTCTTCTTTTACATTATTTGAGTATTTTTAGAATTATATTTTAATTTATTCATTGGCTCTTTAAATATAGCTTTTTGCATTATTTAGTGGCTGTTCTATAAATTACAATACACATTCTTAAAATTTCATAGTGCATTTAAAATTAATATTTGCATAAAATTCAGAAAACTTGAATCTAGTTACCCACTTCCCCCATTTTTTATATTCCAGTTGCCATGCTGGGTCATATGGTTAACTTTTGAGGAACTTCAGTACTGTTTTTCTTTATGACTTTACCAGTTTACATTCCTCCCAGCAGTGAATGAAGGCTTCTCTTTCTCCACAGCCCCTCTCCTTAGTACCTATTTGCTGATAATAGCCATACTAACAGATACAATGGCATCTCATTGTAGTTTTGATTTGCATTTCCCTAATAACTAGTGAGGCTGAGCATCTTTTCATATATCTATCTGTCATTTGTATGTCTTTTTAGCAGAGGCGCCTGTTCAGGTCCTCTGCCCGTTTTTTTAATTGGATTGTGCATTTGGTGTTGAGTTGTATTGTCAGAGCTGCTGTTGACAAATATCTTCTCCCATTTGGTTGGTTGACTTTTTTTTGTTGTTGTCAGTTTCTTTTGCCGTGCAGAAGCCTTTCAGTTTGATATAGTCTCATTCATTTATTTTTGCCTTTATTTCCCTTGCCTTTGGGGTCAAATTTATAAAATATTCTCTAAGACCAAGATGCACAGGTTTAGCATTCATGTTTTTTTTCTGTTTAATTTATTGTTTCAGCTCTTATATTAGACCTTTAATCCATTTTGAGTTAATTTTTGTATATGGAGACAAACAGTAGTCTAGTTTCATTCTTTTGCATCTGAGTCTATATTTTAAGCACCAGAAGACAATATTATATTTTCACTAATAAATGTATAAAGTAATAGAAAAATAGTATTTTCTTATTTGCCCAGATATTCACCATATTTGATGCTCTTTGTTCTCTCTTGAAGATCTGATTTTTTTCCTGATATCATTTTCATTCGACCTTAAGAATACTTTTGAGAACTATTTTTTTGCTTCATTTCTTACAGTGTGGGTCTACTGGCGATGAATTCTCTTAGCTTTGTTTTATCTAAAAATCTTATTATCTTACCTTAATTCTTGAAGGATACATTTACTGTGTATAGAATTCTGAGTTAACATGTTTTAGTTTTTCAGTATTTTACAGGGTATTTATTACTGGTTTTCTGGCCTCCCTGGTTTCCAATGAGATATCTGTAACCATTTGAATAACTGTTGCTCTATAATGTATCATTTTTCTCTGGCTGTTTTTAAAAGCTTATATTTAGCTTTGATTTATAGTAGCTTGATTACATATAGGCACGGTTTTCTTTGTATTTATTTGGTGTGGAGTTCATTGATCTACTTCAATCTTTATATGTAAGTATTTACCAAATTTTGTGAAGATTTTGACTATTTATTCAAATATATTTTCTGACTTATTTTTTCCCCTCAAGTTGGGCTTTCAGTTATACGTGTGGTAGACTTTAGATATTTTTCCATAGATCCTTAAGGTTTTGTTTAATTTTTTAAATCTTATTTCTCTTTTTTTCCCAAGACTATTACTGAAAATGTTTTCTATTTAATGGGTAATTTCAAGTTCACCGAGTCTTTCTATTGTCATCTCTAATCTGCAATTATGTCCATCAGTAGAGTTTTTAATATCAGGTAGTGTATATTTCAGTAATTTTTATTTGGTTCTTTTCTATGTTTTATATTTCACTGTTTACATTCCTTATATTTTATTTATTATAGTTATATTTTCCCTTACTTCATTTAGAGCAGCCTAGTAACTACATTAAAACCATCACTTTTTAATTTTAACTTCTTTGTTATCTTGGTTTTGGCCTTTGTTAATTGTGTTTCCTCTAAACATGGATTACACTTTTTTGGTTCTTTCCTGATTTCTGTTGAGTAGTTATGGGTTCTGTCCTGGGAAGTTTAGAATAGAATAATATATTGTAGAAATTCTAGATTCTGTTAACTTCCTTCGGAGATTACTGATGTTTTTGTTTCAGCAGGGAATTAACTTTGCTAGACTCAAATTGCAAACTCTTTCTCTCTTGCATTTGTGGCAGCTTAAATTTCAGTTCCGTTCTTTAAGCCTTGCCTGCAAGCTGCCCAAGTATGCATGGTGGAGGATGTTAGGGTAGTTGGTGACGTGGGCTGTGAAAGAGTTCACAAAGAGAAGAAAGTGTAGAGAATGAAGTTTTTATTCACTCTTCAAGAAAGGAGAGGGGCATGGTGTGGAGAGACACACCAGCATTGAGGGGTGGGGGCTTTGAGCTTTTATTGGATTATAATTGGATTAAAAAGAATTGGGGGGGGGAGGAGTTGCTGCTGTGTGGCCCCTGGGCTGCTGGGGCGTTGTAACACAAGGCTGTGGTTTGTTCCGCTGTTATCTTCTGCCTGTGGCTGTAGGGAGCAGCTAGTTCTGTTCTTGCTTCCAGGAATTTACAGTCCTGGTGACAAACTCAGAAGAGTAAAATGGGAGTCACGTTTAACAAGGTCATAGGCCTGCTAGGCAAATGGTACCACAACATCAAATGGGGCTGACTTTATCCTTTCAGAGGGGTTGCCCAGAGCCTCGGACAGAGTTTATACTCACTATTTGAGGTTTCCTCATTTCCATTCTCTAGCTCCATTCTTTCTGAGATTTCCCCTCACTTTCTGGCTGTGGTGACCTAGATTCAGTCTTCTGGTTCTTCAGTTCAGAAGGGTGGAACTTTTCCTGTTGGAGTCTGGTCCTATATGTACCATCCTGTGATTAGCCTTCAGTATAAAACCAGAACATGGAAAACTCAATCCGTCCTTATCTCTTCTTCCAAGTTTTGACTCATCTATAAAATCTTCCTGCTTTTGTTCACTTTGCAAAACCATTAAGAAATTGTTATCTGGGTGAGGGTTGATCTGTCAGTTTACTCCATTATGTCAGAAAGGGAACCCTGGCTTATCTTACTTAATATAATTATAATACCCTGAAAAGCAGATCTAAAAATATAGTACTACTGATACTTTAAAATCTCAGCTAGAGATTTTTGAAGGGATCCAGTATAACTTTTCTGTTACTAATGAGGAAATGGAGATTCCTTGAGGTTAAATTCATTTATTCCTTCACTCAACAAACACTTCTTGAGCACTTACTATGTGTCATACACTGTGCTGGGTCAATGGAGACAAGTTTCCCAAGGGCACTCAGCCCTTGGCAGAACTGGGTCTAGGATGTCATGTCTTCTACTTTCTAGTTCATTGCTTTTTATGTTGCTGTTGGGAAAACTGAGAGAGGAGGGTAAGAAGAAGAAGCCCCTAAAATGACCAAACTTTGGCATCTTGAAATCAGATATGGAACTAGAGCAGCCTTAAGTTCTTACAAACTTCCTTCTGTCAGAATCCTGGAGACAAGCCGTGCAGATCAAAAACCTTTCTATGTATCCTATATATTCGTAGTTGGTAGAGTGAACGTGTGAGATATCTCTAAAAATTAGAAGTACGTCTTTCACTTGCATAATGTCCTCCAGGTTCATCCGTGTTGTTGCACATATCAGGATTTCCCACCCCCCCCCTTCTCCTTCTCTTCTTTAGGCTGGATAATCTTCCATTGCATGTGAATATCACATTTTCTTTTTTCATTCATTCATTGATGTGAGATAAATAACAGTGAAGTAAGTTTGTCATCAAAGGACAATTAGTACCTGATTCCTCTTGTCTAAAATAGTTAAACTCATAGAAACAGAGAATTGAAATGGTGGTTCCAGGGGCTGGGGGAAAGGGGGAATTGGGGAGTCACTTTTCAGTAAGTGTAAGTTGTAGATATGCAAGATGAATAAATTCTAGAGATCTGCTGTATGATATTGGTCCTATAGTTAACGATACTGTATTGTGCATTTATCAGTTTGGTAATAGGGTAGATCTCATCTTAAGTGCTTTTACCACAATAATGAAAAAAAAATAGGACAAATAAGAGCAAGGACAAGAAGGCGCTTTAAAGGTCACCTTACAGAAAGCTTTCTGATGCCTCTTGGAGAAGAGCAGGTTTGAGGCTAATGCAGTCATTGTGATTTGCAACAAAGAAAATTTGCCTGGCTTTTACACGCTCAGGCTTTAGCCCTGGATCTTGGCTAAGGAGTAACTGCCCGGCTTCCGTGCCCTTAGGCTTGTGGGTTATTTCTTCCTGAGCCCTCACTGCCACGTGCTGGCTGTGGCTCCCACACTTCAGGCAGTAAATAAACCCTCCTGGCTGTGGGGGCAATTGACTAAAATGGGGTTAATTTCTTCCCATGTGAAGAGTCAGGAACTGGCTCTATAAAAAATTCAGAGAAAGAGAGGGGCAGAGGCAGGAGAGTTTAAGCCTTTTGGTTGGACTTTTTCAATTATTCATGGAAAATCTATATACTCTGTTATCAGCTTTAAGCAAAGCAACTGTGTTTTTTTGTATTGATCATGCAATTTATTATCTTTATTTAAACTCTTCAGGCAATAAATAAATAAAAAGCAGTTGGAGAGAAAGAAGCTTCTTAGAGAAAGTAATTTCCCAGGCAAATAGTTTAATCCTTTAAAAATTAGGCTTATAAACTTAAAGTTAGTATCTGATTATTCTATTTGATCCCCTTTTCAAAAGGACACTGGTCTTGGTTTTTCTGTTTTAGGTGAAGTCTTTCGGTGTTTACTTCTCTCCTTACCCAAATCTCTTTTTGTTGTCCTCATAAATTAATCTACAGAGACAAAAGTAGTAAACTATATTACAGCTTGAAATAAGAAAGCTTCCATTTGAGTAACAGTCTCATTCCTCTGTCACCTCCTGGTGGAAACAGTCTATATAATATCTGTAAGCTTTATTTCTATCACTGGCAAAACTGGAACGCTGACATTTGCCCTTTCTACTTCATGGTCAGATGAAGATTACACAAGATAATGATGAAAATAATTTTGTATAGTAATTCACTGTGTATTAAGTTATTTAACATTTTTATTTTCTCTAGGTCTTCTTATGTCAAATCCAGTGGTTTTGCTTTTCGTTTTTTATAGTATAGCATATGCAGTATTATAAAATTAAAGGGTTAAATAAGGTAATCTTAAAGTTCTTTTTCTGATTTAAAATTATGTGAATTTATTATTGCTTTTCATATTGAATTCCTTTACAGCTAGAGATTCTCAATAACTTGTTGAGAGTTCCCCCTGAATCATGGGGAGGTTGTCATAGACTCCACTTCTTGAGCAAGTGAACATTTTATCATCTGCACTTATCCTTGTCCGCCCTCTGCCTGGTCCCGGACTGTGTTGTTGAAGTAGGGCTTCCTTTTCTCATCGGACTCACAACGAGCAACCAAACAACCGTTCTGTGCTCTGTGTTGTATTAGCGGGTCTCGCCTGGAGCCTCGTTGATATTCTCTTTGTTCCAGTCACCTGTGCTTCCTAATCTCCCTGCCTAGGGCCATGCTACGGTGGAGTTTCTTAGATTTACTCCTTCCTTCACCTTGCCTGCGAAAGTGTCTCCAGGTTATTTTCATCAGTGAGAAAATCGCTTTCTGAATAGAGCCTTTTTTATTTCAACATAAAACATGTCGCATTCTTAAGACAAACATTGCCTTACTCCCATACTGTAATTTATAGGAACCTTAATGGTTTCTGCATGAGCAGGAAGAAGTCAACAGGTGAAGATCCAGTTCTTTTGGGGGTGTGTGTAATTATGTTCCTTACCTTTAGGAATGCAACATAATATGCCCCGCGTATGTTTACCATCCTCCAGAAAACCCCTGTTTGTTATGCTGAGGCAACACGGGTGCTTTTGAATTTAAATGCATCTTAAACCAAATCCTCTGAAGATTAATTATAAGTGATACTACTAAGCTACAAAGAGGTAGTGGCGCCGTGTTATGCAAAAGCAGCAGGCAGGGCGCCCGTGAATGATCATGGATTTTGGAGTTAGGCTTGCATCCCGGCTGTGCAGCTTGCTAGCTTTATGAGCTTAGGAAAGGCATTTAGCCTCTCTGTGCTTTAATTTCCTTATCTATACAATTGGGTGATGTAACAACCCCATTGGTTTGTTGTGGTGGCAGAGACTTTGCCCGTGAGTGAGCAATCCCTTCTAGACTGCTTCATGGAGAAGGAGAATTAATTGCTGTCAGGTCAATTATAACTGACTGAGTAGACAGTGAACAAGGGGAAAAAGAGAGGAAAGGGGTGGGAGGAAAGGGACAAAGACAGTGAAGACATTACTAAGCCTTACCAAATTTAGCAAAGGAAGAAAAACAGTAGGAACAGTGGAGTAGAGGATATCAAGAAGAGTATATCATGGTAGCTTTATTCTGTGAGCTGGGGCCAACTGGTGGAAAGGGAACATTGAAGGAGAAAAAAAGAGAGAGGTAAGCTGAGATACTGGGTCAAAATGGAGGAAAGGAAGGAAAAATGAGAAGAAAAAAGAGAACAATGATACCAGGTGAGCCAAGATGAAAGAGTAGCTAAGGAATCTTTTGTGGCTTTTAGATTCAAAAGTGGGACCTGGAGGCAGAAAGTGAGGTATTTGATGAAATAAGAAAGTTTCTTTATAGTGTTTCAGGAAGAGGCTGTGGTGAGCCCAAGGAATGTAAGTGCAAGAATCAGTTTTGAAAAGATAAGGAGTTTGGGTGAGCTTCAGTTTAGCAGAGAAACAGCTAAATTTTAGACTACCTCATGAGAAGCAGTGTTGTTGAGAGAATATTATGAAAATGTTCTTTTTAGGAAAAGTTTCAACAGCTGGTTTGTTCTTTTCAAGAATGAAGGTTAGATTCAGGAAATAATGTAACTTGATTAATATTCTAATAAATGTAGTGCATAAGCTTAGCCTTTCTCCTAAGAAGTGTGAAAGAAGATTTTGGTAAGGGAAGGGTGTGGTCTATCACCTGCTAAGTGTCTTTTATTTATGAACAGCTAAGGGTTTTAACCAGTACAAGGGACAATGAAAAGCACTTCCCCCACATGGAGCATGTGATTTCCCGTATGTGGTGTGTAGCTTGAGGCAATCCTTCTGTGAAGTGAGCTGGAGTGGCTGCTTAGGGTCCCTGATGGATAAGGGTCTTGAATGATCTGTAGGACTATTCTTTTGGCCTAAAGTGAAATTGTAAAATACTCAGTTGTTGAACGTACATATGTTTCTTTTCCCCCTCAGTCACAGAGAAAAGTGTAGAGTACAAAATAAAGTCATTTTAAAATCAGCGTTTGGTTGTATTAGGTATTCTAGTACTTCCATCTCTTGGAAGACTTTTTTTCCTAGAGACTTGAGCCTCCCCTAATCTGAAATGGATTCTCTCCTGACATCTATCTCCATTATCATACTGTGGATTTCCTTCATATTTCTCTTGGTTGATCTCAGGTTCTGTAATGGCATTTTCTTTCTCTCCTTTTTAAAAATTTATATTTTCTATTTGCTAGAACACATGCCATGGTAGTGTCCTGAAAAATGGTACATGGAAAAAATTTTGAGACCCACCTTGGCTGAAAATGTTTCTCTTGCTAGCTTAATTGATAGTATGGCTGAGTATAAAGTTCTGGTTTGGAAATAAATTCCCTTTAGAATTTTGAATTCAGTGTTTCAGTGTTACTTGGCTGCCAGCATTGCTGTTGAGTAAACTAAAGTCAGAAAACTATATCCCTGTGGCCTAGTTTTGTATGGCCTATGAACTAAGAACAGGCTTTACATTTATAAAGCATTGTAAAGACCAACCAGCCAACTAACCGAACCAGCCAGCCGCCTCTTGGGACAGTCAGATTCTCTAGAGGAAATCATTTCAGCGTTTTGTCCAGAGATTAATAGACTTAGTACCATTGTTCTATAAACCAAGTGAGAGAACAGGGCTGTGGGTTTCAGAATTCAACATGTAAAAATTCTCTTAGCCCTGTTTTCAATATGATTCCTCCTATCCTGGGTTTGTCCGAACTGAGGGACCCTCTGTTTTAACTTCTTACAGTTCTCGGGTGAGGTGAGAAGGGCAGTCACAAAGCTGTTCGGAGAGAGACAGAAATCTGAGGCTCCAACTGCCTGTAAAACAGACTTCCAACCCATCGCCCTATTTCAGCACCACTTTAACCTCCACTTCCCACATTTTGTGTTGCCAATTTCTGAACTTTTTAGGTGCCTGCAGAGGAAATCGAGGTATTTGTCTGCTTCTCCATTGTCAGCATAGCTTCCCTTGTATTAGCTTTTTGAAATAAAAAACTGTTTCTGTTTTCTCCTTTTCCATTCTCTTTTTCTTTTTTGTTTTTTAAGCTTTATTCTTTTAATTACAGTGTATCCATTCTCTTTCTTCTTTTAGATTTATGCCTTAAAATTCATTTATTATCAGCAAGGATTATTCATAAATGCTATTATTAGTGCATAAAAGATTGACGACAAATAGAATACTTAGATAGCCTCAGATTATCCTCCCACAAGATAATTGTTAATTACAAAAGCAAAGTAAGATTATAGTTAGGAAACTTGGCAGACAGCATCTTAGCAAGAGATGAATATCAATATCACTATTAAAGAATTATATAAACCCAGTATGATGCACTGAGTAAATCATATCACTTCTCTGGTGGTCTTGCCCCAAATTTAACAGCTTTAATATTAATACACAAATAATAAGACAAACCCAAATTGAAGGATATTCTACAAAATAATGTGTCAGTATGCTTTGAGAATATCAAGATTCTAAAAGACTGCAGAACTCCCTCAGATTGGGAGAGATTAAGGAAACTTGAATATTAATGCAGTGTGGAAGAATGGATTGAATTCTAGACCAGAAAAAGGACACCAGGTTGTTGACATTTGAACAAGATCTTTTGGGTATTTAAAAATATCTTCCTGATGTTAACTTCCTTGCTTTGGAATGTTAAAATTATTATGAAATAGGTTAACATTTGGGGAAATTGGGTGAAGCACACACAGGAACTCTGTGTACAATTTTTCCAACAAAAAATTATTCAAAAATTAAAAGATTAAAACAACTTTAAAATGTATTATCCTTATGCTTCTCTCCTTTTCTATACCTCACCTCTTCTTTTATAATTTAATTTAAAGATTTTTTAATAAAAGTTAAGTTAGGTCTTCTAAATTACTCAAAGCCAAATTGTATAAATTAGATTTAGTGTTGGTGTGTGAAAACGTTCTTTTCAAATGTATGCATTAGAGTTTACTTAAAATGTCAAGTGCTGTAAATAGATATAGCCAAATAACTCCATAAGTGAATAGCTAGTCTTTATACCATATTCAATTATATTAAGTAACTCTTAAAATTATGGATAATACAAATGTGTGATTTCTACTTTTACATAGTCATTTTCTATTCAAATGTAGTGGAAAAAGAAAGCTTCCATTTCACTATCCACCCTATTTTTTGCTTCATTTGTTTCTAGATAAAACTCAGAAGTATTGATTGTTCCTTAATTTTCAGCTATAATATGAACTAATTTGGAGGAAAAGACAAGTTTACAATCAGTTTAAATTCTGAAAAGTATTTCTCTGTATCTTTAATCGCAAGTGGACTCAGTGTTCTAGTTTTACTACTTCTTTTTGAAGTATTACCATTATTGTCATATGACACCATAGGAAACTTGGACTAATTGCTTAGTTTTCCTCAGTACAGTAGTGACTTTCAAAGTTTGTATTTACTTGCAACAGTAGCAAAGCAAACAAACAAGCAAACCAACAACCACAACAACAACAACAACTATATACTGATGGGTCACTTTGTACCAGGCTGTGTGGTAAATACACTGCATATAGTATCCCCTTGTTTCTTGATAGAGCCGTATAAGGAATTTGTTTTCCAAATTTGGATAGCAAAAGTTTATATATGTATATATTTTTTAATATATGTTTTTTATGTTTATGTATGTGTATATGTACACATATATGCATATAGACATACCTGTACAAACATATATATAATATTTTTTAAAATTTCAAAACTTAATAAGATACTAAAATATCCAATAAGAATGTAACATATTTTAACCAATGTCTTACACTAGGAATATTCAGTTGGTAAATAATCACTTGAAAATGGCTCAATGTCTCTTTTTTTTAAAGTATATTTTATTGATTATGCTATTACAGGTGTCCGATTTTTTTCTTCCCTTTATCCCCCTCCACCCAGCATTGCCCCCCCCCCCGCATTGCCCCCCATGTTAGTTCATGTCTGTGGGTTGTACATATAAGGTCTTTGGCTTCTCTATTTCCTGTACTATTCTTAACTTCCCCCGTCTGTTTTGTGCCTACCATTTATGCTTCTTATTCCCTGTACCTTTCCCTCCTATTCTCCCCCTCTCCCTCCCCAGTGATAACTGTCCATGTGATCTCCATGTCTGTGATTCTGTCCCTGTTCTAGTTGTTTGCTTAGGGTGTTTTTTTGTTTTTTGTTTTAGATTCCATTGTTGATAGCTGTGAGTTTGTTGCCATTTTACTGCTCATAATTTTTGATCATCTTCTTTGTCTTAGATTAGTCCCTTTAACATTTCATATAATAAGGGCTTAGTAATGATGAGTTTCTTTAACTTGACCTTATCTGGGAAGTACTTATCTGCCCTTCCATTCTAACCAATAGCTTTTCTGGATAGAGTAATCTTGGATGTAGGTCCTTGCCTTTCATGACTTTGAATACTTCTTGGCAGCACCTTCTAGCCAGTAAGGTTTCTTTTGAGAAATCAGATGATGGTCTTATGGGCACTCCTTTGTAGGTAGCTGTCTCCTTTCTTCTTGCTGCTTTTAAGATTCTCTCCTTATCTTTAATCATGGGTAACTTAATTATGATGTGTCTTGGTGTATTTCTTCTTGGATCCAATTTCTCTGGGACACTCTGAGCTTCCTGGACTTCCTGGAATTCTATTTCCTTTGCCAGATTGGGGAAGTTCTCCATTGTTTTTTCAAATAAATTTTCAATTTCTTCCTCTTCCTCTTTTCCTTCTGACACTCCTATGATTCGGGTGTTGGAACATTTAAAGTTGTCCTGGGGGTTTCTAAGCCTCTCCTCATTTTTTTTGAACTCTTGTTTCTTCATTCTGTTCCACTTGAATGTATCTTTCTTCCTTTTGTTCCAAATTGTTGATTTGAGTCCCAGTTTCCTTCCCTTCGCTGTTGGTTCCCTGTATATTTTTCTTTATTTCACTTTGCATGGCCTTCATTGCTTCCTTCATTTTGTGACCAAACTCAATCAATTCTGCGAGCACCCTGATTACCAGTGTTTTGAACTCTGCATCTGATAGGTTGTCTATCTCCTTGTTGTTTAGTCCTTATTCTGGAGTTTTGATCTGTTCTTTCATTTGGGCCATATTTCTTTGTCTTGGCACACCTGTTACATTGTAAGGGGTGGAGCCTTAGGTATTCACCAGGATGGGGCAACCCTCTTCACTGCATTGTGGTGCTGTCAGTGGGGGAGGGGTCAGAGAGGGAGTAATGCCACTTGCTCACCTCTTGACCCACTTTCCATCACTTCCCTCACTTTCCACAAGCGAGTTGTGCCCTTTCTGATGCTGATTCCCAGGTGGGTGGGCTTGTGTATGTTCTAGGACTCCTTGGACCTCTGCAACAGACTCTCCTGTGAGACTGGGAGTTTCTCCTGCCACTGCAAAACCCACAGGTTTTTACAGCCAGAGGTTTTGAGTCTTCTGTTTTCTGTGCTAAAACCCTGGTTTTTGCAGTCGTCTCACTCCCCAGTTGTTCCCCCTGGCTTATCTGTGCATGAATGTGGGACCACCGGTCAGCCAGCCCCCGCTTCATCCATGCAGTCTGCTGCCTTGTCCTGCGTCCTCTCTGCCCTGCCTGCCTGTTTCTGCTGCCCTACCAGTCTGGATGAATGTTTCTTTAACTCTTTGGTTGTTGGACTTTCGTGCAGTTTGATTTTCTGGCAGTTCTGGTTGTTTTTCATTTTTAAACTGGTTGTTATCCTTCTTTTGGTTGTGTAAGAAAGTGAAGCACTTCTACCTGTGCCTCCATCTTGGCTGGATCCTCAACATCTTTGTAAGAAAAATGCAAATTAAAACCACGAGGAGATACCACTACACAGCTGTTACAATATCTAAAATTAAAAAGACTGGCCAGTGGTAAAGGTGTAGAGAAATTACAACTCTCATACACTGCTGGTAGGAATGTAAAATGGTACAATAACCTTAGAAAACAATATAGTAGATTTTTAGAAATTGAAGATCCTACCATATGATCCAACCATTCCACTCCTAGCCATCCAACATATGGTCACACAAATATTTATACATTAATGTGCATAGTAACTGTATTTATAGTACCTCAAACTGGAAATAATTTAAAAAATCTAATAACAGTTGAGTAGAGAAATAAATTATGGGATTTGATTCATCAAGAAAGATGAATGAGATATTGATATGTGCAATGATATCAATGAGTTACAAAATAATTATTCTGAATTTTAGAAGCCAGACAAAAAAGATCACATACTTTATGATTCTTTTTCTATAAAATTCTAAAAAATACAAACTAATCTATGGTGATCAGTAGTGAAGCAGATCAGTGGTAGCCTGGGGCAGGGGCAGGATGGGGTTGATGGCAGACTCTAAGGAGCATAAGGAAACTTTTTGAATGATGGATATGTTAATTATCCTGATACAATGATGGTTTCATGATGTATATATGTGTCAAAACCTATCAAATTATGCACTCCAAAATTTCAGTTTATTCATGCTATTTATACTTAATAAAGCTGTTTTAAAGTAAAGTGGAAAGCTACATTTATTATTCTTTGGTAGGCTATCAGAGGGAACAAAAGTAAATGTGTATCTCAGTCTGCCATCACTCATCTAAAACAAACTTTAACATTTTGCCATATTTACTTCAGATATTTCTTTCTGAAAAAATAAAACATCACACAGTCAGTTGAAACTCCTCTGACCCTTCTCCAGTCTCCTTTCTCTCTCTCCCACCACTGAGATGACCACCATTTTGAGGTCAGCTGACATTAGTCTCTGCCGTAGTCCTCCGCCATCATGCACATGGGTGTATCCACTAAAATGTGCACTGTCGTTTCACATGTCTTTCGCTTCAGATAGGCGCTATTAGATTATATGTGGCTGATTCAAGTTTCTTTCTTCACTCGGCATTACATGTCTGAGGTATACGCATGGTGATAGATTGAGTTCTAGTTCATTCATTTTTTACTGTGTAAGGATGTTCCATTGGATAGTGTCAAACTGTTCTCCTGTTTTTCCTCTAAGTTATGTTCCCACTAGCTGTAAAAGAGCTCCCCTTTCTCCACATCCTCTCCAACACCTGGTTCTTCAATGTTAGGTGGTGGTAGTGTGGGTTCTGTTACCTGTGCACTAAGTGACACAAACATTTAGAATTCTGTATTTTTTCAAGTGTCACACAGAGTTGAGCAGAAGGTAACATGGAGTCTGGAGACACCTTACTTCTCTTTGGCCTGATCTCTCTGTGCCATAACTTCCTAGAATTCTCTTTGATTATGACTTTTGCTATTCATGACGATGCCATGCTTTTGATTAAATGAACAGTTTGAGGTGCGGGAATTTTGGAATTTGGGTACACAGTATAGCGGAAGTGTAGTCTTCCGACAGATGGTGATACTGGTTCTAGGAGTTCTCTCTCTCATTATCTTTCAGCTTTCAGATTCTGATGCCAAGGTCCTCATTAATTAGTGAGATGTGGCTAGGAGACTAGCTCTTAAGAAGAGGCTCACTGTTTGACTTGTGCTTCCTGATGTGAGCACGTCTTTAGAGAGACAGTGCCGTCTGGCTACTGTGATAGCAAAGTCTGTGCATAACCTTTATTAACACAATCAGCTCTTTGTTGCTAAGGGGGAAATAGCTTTCCTCACAGAGATTTTCCTTTACGTTCCTCATCTTCAGCAGGGCTTCGATAGAAGAATGTAACCACAAGTTTGACATTCCTCACCAATACTTCAGCCCTTGCTAATAGAAATGTAGTCTCAGGGCCGCTGGGTGTTTTGCTAATTTGTTTTTCTGGAGAACACTGAAAAATATCTTTCAAACTTGATGTATACCTGAAAATGAGCAAGGAAGTGAAATATATGTAAGTTGAATAACAGACACACCTTGTAAGAGAAACTCAGTCATCAGAAGCAAAACCTATTTTCCACTTTCTAATTACATCTTTCCTTTTGTATATAATATTCAGTATTACATTTCCAATATCATTTAGATGTTCTTCCTTTTTATTTTTCTTTGCATCTGAATGCAAAAGCAGTTGGCTCATGTCCAGCAAAAATTCAATTCACATTAATGATTTTCTGCCATTGGTATGCCTGATGAGTTCCCTCTTTGTCTCAACTGAATTAAGTGCATTATATCTATGCATTTTATTGCTAGTGTCAGCTATTTAATATTTTTTTGTTTGCCCTTATTTATAAAATAATAGGGAAAAGTAAAAAAAATAAATGGAATAATTGCATAAATAGTGCTGTGTAAACAAATACAGTGAGGCAGCTGAAATGCAACATTGCCTGAGAAGTGACCAGGAGAAGTCATTCATCACCTGAGATATGAATGTCCACATTTTGGCATGGAAATATATTAGGATTACCTATATCTGCGTCTATACCTGTATCATCTATCCCTTCATTATCTGTCTATCTATCTATCTATCTATCTATCTATCTATCTATCTATCTATCATCTGTCTATCTATCTATCCAAATATGTAAGTGGTTTGAAAACTGAATGCCTGAATGTGGAGCCTGTCCAGACGGCCACTTTCTCTCTTAGCCCGTTTGATCATCCCATGTTGGTCATCCCACAAACCCCTTGTGAATTTGAGAAAAACTGAAGGATTCACAATTAAGCTTGTAAGATCATCAGAGCATGTTGTATCTTGAAGGTCTGGGAGGGACTGGTGATGTTAGTTTTCTTTAAGTCTTGGCTATAGAGCATCAGGTATAAGCAGCTTGCAAGGCGAAAACACCAAGGATCGCAAATGCCCGTTGTACGTTCCCATAGCTGTAATATCTCCCCAGAACCTGGAAACCAAAGAAATGAGATTACTCTCTGAGAGTTAAACATTTAAAACAAACATGTAATAGTTTTTCTCTATGAGAAGAAGAATGTCTTGCCTGTCCATTAAGACCAGAAAGAAAACTTTCTGAAACTATTAATGTGTGAAAAGAAAGTTTATATCAAAGTGTGACTATGAATGAAACTATTTGGGGAGACGGAGGGAGGAAGGGGTAGGGGAGAGTGAGAGCGAGAATGAGAGTGAGAAGGAGGAGGAGGAGGAGGAAAAGATGGAGAAGAAGGAGGAGAAGGAGAAGGAGAAAGAGAACCTTCTCAAGGATTTGATATATCTGGTTTAATAACCTTCCTATTGTAGAGATTAATATATTATGTAATTTCAGCCCACTGCTATTAACTAACCATCCAGCTCATAAAACAACTCTCCTAGTTTTGATTTTATGTTCATTGGGTTACTTTGTGATTACAACTTGGTCCCCTGAATAGTTAAAGCTCCTATCGGAAGAGAATACCTGGACCAGTGGGCTGAGTGTATGGGCTTTTTGGAATTCTATTTCACCGTAAATAAATAAATTGGTACTCTGGTTTCAGATATTAGACTTAGATTTTAGTCACTGTAAGTCCAGCTCTGAGCAATGGATTTTTAAAAAGTGCACTAAGGCAATACTACTCTGTGAGGCCACTTTTGAATTAGTCAGTTGGTGACACACTCCCCTCAGCTCCTGCTATTAGCTAAGCAAGTGCACCTGTTGGTCGCAAGACCTTCAACCCTAAAGGAGGAAAATGCAGGAAGGGAACCAACTGTCTTTGAGGTTTTATAAAAATCTGGCTGTAGCTCTTTTTCTCGGGACCAAGATGTGCCATATACGTGTAGTCTCATGGTCAGACCCCCACTGTTCATTCTCCTTCCATGTTTCCCCTGCTGCCATTTTGATTGTTTTAGTAACAGTTTCTCTGTTACAGGCTCTATTCGTCCTGTCTCTTCATCCTTGCCTGCGTGCAGTTGTTAATACAGCCACCAATGTTCATAGAAAGACCTCTATTCAAAGAGTAAATATCATATCAAGGATTTTCGGCTTTTCTGTAACAGGAATCAGGATTGTATGTGACACAAAGAAGCCCCTGATTCCTTTCCTACGGCAGAGCGTAAAGGTCCAGGTTTAGGGCAAAGTTCTTCAACTGAGGGACTTTTCTGGAGCAAAAGAGAAGGTGAGAGGAGGGTATGAGGCAGAGGGCAACGTTGCTTTTGGGGAAGACCATGCATGTGGGGCCAGGTTGGGAAGAAGGATTTTTTCAAGACAAATGAGTATCTTCTGATTTCTTCCTAACCTGATTTCAACATTAGTAGTATCCCTACAGATATTTTTAAAATCCTAAACAATCCCCCCCCCCAAAAAAATTCCCAGGATTATGAAAGAAGTCAAACATATCAGAGAATACAGCTTCTCACAAATAATAAAAGAAAAAAAAATTACTTGTCAAACTATGCCAGGAATTAAGTTACGCAACTTTTACTTTGTTGTATATGGCCAATTTTTATAAGCCCTTTATCTGTCACAGTTGTATTTTCTAGTCTTTTTAGAGAAGACCATAAAAGTGAAAAGGCCAAATCAAGCTTCTCGTCACAGAGCACAGGTGTCAGGCCCAGATGATGAATCTCAAGTGCACGTGAAGTGCCAGTGGTTCTGGGGCAGTGTGCCGGCCACTGGCTTTTGGAGTTGTAATTTCACATTTGCATTATATCCAAGTATTCCAGCCTTGGTTGGCAAAACTTCAGAATCTTTTAATAAATAAAACCAAAGCTTCCTTGACTCAGTTTACAACTAACTGAAATAGCAAAAGTGTATGAAGTTCATCTTACAAATGCCAAAGTTGACTCAAACAATTTGTGCTTGGTGGGGGGTGGGTAGGATATCCAAACCTGATGTCTGGGACTTATTGCCACTTCGAGCAGCTGGCCTCCCTCAAGAGGTCATGTCTTCATATATTCATTTTCTGTGTCCCAAGCTGTCCTCTTGGGACATGTGAGCTGTTCTCTTGGGATCTGCTGAGTGGAGAGGGCAGCTCTGAACTTAGAGCTGGCGGGTTTGGGAGACGGGTTGAGGACACGCGCTGCCCAGCCTTTAAGCCTCTGTCCTTCCTGAGAATCAAGCTCCTTTTGCCTCATGGATGGGTTCCTGGCACCCTATCTTTATGTATGACTCAATTTCCCCTCCAAGACATGGAGGACATGTGACTCAAGTTAGACGATTGAAACCTCTTTCCTGCGAATGGAGGAATTTGAACCTAGAGAGGTAAACTCTACAATTTGGTCAAATACTTCCATATGGATGGGAAAGAAGAAGCCTGCATTCAAAGAAAAACAAGAATAAAGAAGCTATGCAGGAAGTGGGGGAGACAAGAAATGTAGAGAAGGTACTTCTTAGGATTCTCCAGTTTTCCAATTGCTAGCTTCTGTCTTTTATTAAGATCTGGCTATGTTTTTGCTTTTGGATTTAATGAGACACCTCTGTACATCCTTATAATAAAATCTGTCTTTGGTTTAATGCTTGAATTATTTACTTGTAACCCAAAGAATCTTAACTGATGGAAAGGAATAAACAGAAAATGACAGACTATCAATGTTTCAGCCTTTCTCAGTAAGTGTTGTTTAGATTGAATCTAAGAGTTGTGATTTTCTTTTTTCTTTTTCTTTCTTTCTTTCTTTCTTTCTTTCTTTCTTTCTTTCTTTCTTTCTTTCTTTCTTTCTTTCTTTCTCTTTCTTTCTCTCTTCCTCTCTCTCTCTCTCTCTCTCTCTCTTTCTCTCTCTCTTTCCTTTATCCTCTCCCCTCCCCTCCCCTCCCTCCCTCCCTTCCTTCCTTCCTTCCATGGTTTTGTCTTCAGGAAATTAGGGTCCATCTTAAAAGAATTTGTTCATTTGAAATATTGTTTCTTTTTCTCTGAGAAGGTGTTAATAATTCAGTGGAGCCTCTGATAATCAATGCAATCTCAGCATCAAGGAAATGCAGCATATTAATACCACAAAATACATTTTGTGTCCCTGTCTTTTACGTGAATATTTTTAAATTTTCAGATACTTGGACTGTAAGAAATGGCTGACCTACTTCAAGGACTCCTGTCAAAATGACTGTGCTTGTGGAATGGTTGGTTTTATTTCCCTAAGACATCTTTTTTGACCTGGGCAAAATTTTCTCATTGTATTATTTTCTTGTTGCAAAATGAAGGCAATGAGAAAGGAGACGCCTTGTCTGAGAGCCTGAACCTGTCAGTGGGGCCGTTGCAGCCACCAGGAGAGGGCTGGTGTGTTCCTGGCACCCTGCAGGGCCTCCCCGTTAGCTACTTGCTCCCTTCTCATGGAGTAGACCTGCATTTCCGTTTTTTCCTGGCAATCAGATGGTAACGGACACGTTGTGATTTTCAGTGTTATTTTCCTTGAAATTAAAAAACATTAGGAAAACTTCAAATATGATATTGTTTAACAACAGTGATGACAATTTTTTGAAATAGAAATGCTTTGGTCCTTAAATACATGCTATTTACCTTTTATTACTTAGAACTGCCTCTTAGGATAGTTTGTAATTTAAATACATAAAACCACTAGAATGAGTAACGGAAAAATCAATCTTTATTCTTTCAGGTTAAATAAACCTGCTCATGAAAAATATATTACATAAGTACCAAAATATATCTAGAGCTGTTTTTTTGGAGGGGGGAGGTGGGAGGTCATTATACAACAATGGTTAATCTTTTAAAGTAGGTGATTTCTCTTTGCATATAGGAAGGCTGATCCTTAGGAGCCCGGAAATTCTTGAGTCCAAGTACATTCTCTATTCTAGAGCGTTGTCATTGGGGTGCGGGGGATGGTGGGCTTTGGAAACAGAGGGTTTTTTTTTATGAATACTGGCTTTTGCACTGACTGGCTGTATGTTCTTATACAATTCACTTAGCCTTTCTGAGCTTCAGATGTCTCAGCTGTGGTATGGTAGTAATATTACTTATCTTTCAGGATGATCATATAGATTAGAGAAAGTTTGTAAAATGACCTACCCCCACTAGGAACACCACCTTTCCTGTCACATGTGTCTTCAGATCAGCCTCATATGGGTAGGCCTGAGTGCTGGGACCTAACCCACACGTCTGTTCTCAAACTTGAAGCAAAGTAGATCAGGACAAAGAGTTTTTATTTATCTGTTTGCTTGTTTTTGATTCTATGTTGATAAGGTAAGATTCACAATGTGGAGAATTAACAAAAGGTTTTGGCACCTACAAGTGACAGATGTCCACTATCATGGGTTAGGTATGTCGGAGGCTTCTTACTCTCTCTGTTCAAACTGTCAGGGCATGAAGGCAAGCCTGTAATCAAAGTAATGGCCACTGTCATTGGGACTTCCAGGGTCTATTTCCATCATGTTGCTTCCAGGTTACCAAGAGACAAATTGAAAATGTAACTCATGTTTCACATGTTTTATGACTTATGAAGGTCTTTTCACACTATTGAACTTTTTTTTTTCTCAGAAACTCGGGGAGGTGGTCATTATTAGTTCTATTTACATGTAAGGAAACTGATCATCAATGAAAGTGCATTTGCCAAAGATCATTCAGCTAGTAATTGTTAAATCTAAGGGTGCAGTGGAGGTTTTATTGAAATTGCTTTTTTCTAACTCAAAATTCATAAATGGTTAAGAAAACAGACCTTTGGGTCTGATACATGTGGTATTATAGTCTAGCCCTGCCATTTATTAGTTTGCCACGTAACCACCTTGAGCTCAAGCTTTCTCATCTGTAATGCAAGAATGATGGTAGTATCTACCTTTTAAGGTTATCATGGTGATTAAATAATATACCATAAAGGAAGCATCTAGTACAGTGTCGCTGTCGGTAGTCAGTGAATCGTGTGTAATGTCATTTCTGTCATAACGATAGTAATCATTTGTGTTACATCACACCACCTCAAGAGAACTATGTATGCATATTTCTCATCCCCTCACGAATGTGGGCTTTAAACAACCCTAGACAGGGGAAAAAAAGCTTATTTATAGAGTGCCCAGGCAAACAGAACTTTAGCTCTATTTATTGACTTTTTAATAACTGTCGTTTTAGAATTGTAAGCAGTTTTCTTTCTCTAGGAGAGAAAATTTATTCACTCTTGGGCAGACTCACTTGACTCTGGGAAGGACCACCAAGTGACCTCTTCAAAGTATTTAGATATCTGGCAAAACTCCATCCTACTCTTGTGCCTTTCCACAGATTTAGAAGGTACCCAAGGAGACTTTGAAGTCCTGGTGGATTGGGGCAAAGCCCACCTAGGTCAGAACCCCAGAAAGGTTGGCAGGAGCTCTAAGAGGAAATCATCCTACTGGAAGGAGGAATGTCAGTGAATGACTCCAAGGCAGCACCAGGGCCAAGACTGTTGGTAGGTGAATTCCTTCTGGGGACAGTCCCTGGCTGATGCTAGAAATTGCTCCAGGATGTGGTCTGTGTTGGGGGAAAAAATGAGTGGGTTCAAAGAGTTGGGAATGTAACAATTGGAACTCCAGGTTGGGTTTGGGTGAGGACGTACATGGAGGAGACTGACAGTGGGGTTCAAGGAGCCACTATAGGGGATGGCATTGGGACTGTCAGCTTTGGGAACCCCCTTGGCTTGGGTGATGACACAGTGTCCCAGTAACCACAGCAACAGCAGAAGCAAATGGACATTACTTCCAATTGCCAGATTTTTCTACTGCCCATTCCAATGAACAAAGCTTTTGTTTCCCAGTGGCACCTTCCTGATTTGGTAACATTGTCAACATCAGCAGTGAGCAAGACGTTTTTCTGGCTTGCCTAGATAATCACTTTTACCCTTAAAGCAAGAGAATCCAAACAGAACCTGAGGACTTGTGGGTTTTGATCATAACAAAGAGAGAGCTTTCTCCTGTGGTGGTGGAAAGTTTAGACATTTGCTAATCTGGATATGTGGGGATTCAGTGGCACTTTTAATTTGTAAATGAAGGGAAAATGTAATGTTATGTTGTGAGCCCACTCTGGTAAAGCTCAGGTTATGCAAGTCTGTCCAGAAGGTATCCAGCCATGAATTATGAAAAACAGAGGTATTTATTGAAGAAAATGCAAGATACAAGAGACATTGTACATAGGACAATGACACATCAGACCCCTTCAAAGTACGCACCTTGGGACCTCACACAGTTCTCTCAATCACCATCAGCTCCTCCATTATATTTTCCTGAATCTCATTGATGATCTGAAATCTGTTCCCTGTCTAAGGTGATTTTAGCTTTGGGAAAAGTCAGAAGTCACAGGGCACCAAATCTGGGCTGTTGGGGGGCTGAGTCACCTGGGTGATTTGATGTTTTGCTTAAAAACTCTGCATAAGACATGATGCATGAGTGGTTGTGTTGTTGTGATGACACTGCCAATCACCAGTTGCCCACAGCTGTGGCCTTCTGAATCATCCAAATAGTTTCCATGGAGGAATGTTCAAGCTTAAGGCAAAATTGGATGCAGATTCATTATTCTACTCACTCAGTCATTTTGAATTCTACGACCACACAGTACACACGCTCACTCAATGGCGTCTACCACCCCCACTGATTAGTACAGTGAAATAACCATTATTCACACATGCACATTCCTGTCCACTCTCCTTGGCTGCCAGGTCACATCGATGTCATACAAATTATTCTCGTTATATTAACAATAGCTGGACTTTTTCCAGACAGACCTTGTATACATACATGACTTTTATGAATGTACTTAGGAAACAATCAAGCACTGCTGAAATCGAAGGTGGTGTTTTATCCAAAGCCAAGGAAAGATTGAAGACTAATAAAAACAGTGAAAGTGATGATTTTCAGTACACACAGGCTAAGTGCCACTTAGAGGTCAGAAAGTGGATATAAAATGTCATCTTAAGCTCAGCTGCCAGAAGGAAGACTCACAAGAGTGAAAGACCCCATGGCCCCTCCTCCCCGCTTTCCCACGGGAGCCCACAGTGGTCCAGTGGAAAGAACATAGACTCTGTAGTCAATTGGAACTGGATTACACTTAACCTTTCTGAGTCCCATTTGCAAAAATGGGAATAAACATAGCTATTTTATGGGGCTGTTATGGCCCTGGTGTGACATACATAGGAAGGGAGTCTAGCATGATACCTAAATCATGTTTATTTCTATCATTCCTTTCCCTCCTTCTGTGTCCAGTGGGGGTAGGGGGAAAGGGAGGGACCAGGCGCCAATGAGGGCTTTCTTTATGCCACCAACAGGCCTCCAAGGGACTCTTCTGATGATCTGATAGTTTTTTCCAACTCCTAAAAAAACACCTACTCCTTTGGTGGCTTTTTGATTTGAAAATACCTATGAATTTTGAGGATTTGGACTAATTTATTGATGTGTGATAGTATTGCATTAATGAGGTTATGGGTGCCATTTTCACACTGGCTGTTTGCTTCTCATAAAACAAAAGTCTGTTTCAGGCCATAGTCTACCTCTTCATCCTTGGCAGCTGTGGGACTCGAGTCACTTGGTGAGGGTACTGAGGTGAATCTGCTGCAGGCCATGAAATTGCATTCACCTTGAAGGGGTGGTCCTGGGACAGATGGGGCTGCACAGAGAGGCCAGGTATGGGGCAGCCTGCCATTGCTAAGGGGCAAATGAAACCATGACCGGACCCCCCAACCTGTCATTAAATACCCAATCCAGGGGGAGAGTTTTTTTTCAGTTCCATTTTATGGAAGAAAACGTCGAAGCTCAACATGACCTGCTGAAGAGAACGGAAGCAGAAATATAGCTCCATGGCTTCAGGTTCAGACAGCTTACCCACAGGGCAAGAGCCCGAGGCCACGCCTTCCTCTTTTCCAGGAAAGCAGGCTCTTTCACTGTTAAATTTGTCTCGGTTCTTTAGACTTGCACGGGAATTAATAAAGGTCTCCTTTCCTAATTGCACAATCAAAATAAATTATGTCCACAAATTAGAAGGCAAGGAAATTGCATGTGCATTTTGGGTGCCCTGATAATGTCCTGCAGTAAATTGTTTTCATATAAATTGCATGCTTAATTAATCGTTTTCAAAAATGCCCATGTATGTCTCTGCAAATACATCTCTGCCTGCAACTCATAAAATACAAAGACAAATTAAATTGCCGAACCTCATATAAAAGTGTCACCCTTGGTGTATCCTGGCTGCGCTCAGTCATTCTGCCCTCTTTTCAGCGAGTGCAATAAACCCGGTGAGCCTCTTCCTTTCTTAGTTGCCCCTGGGTGTCTGATTCAACAGACTTGAGGTCTCTCTTCAATTACAGTCAGACCAGGCAATAAAGTTAATGTGTGCACCACAATCGGTTGCATCGAAAATCTGGCTGGCGCAGGTGATTCCTGAAACCCCCTGCAGCCTTCTAGAAGGACGGCTCAGGGCAGTGAGCTCTGGGAGGGCTAGGCACACTTAGAATAAAAATAAAAAAATATATACCTCCCAACACCCCAAATTAAAAGAAAACACTCCGCACAAAAAAAAACAAAAACCAAAACCATGTATTGTTTTCCAGAAAATATAGAAAACTATGAAAAAATGCCTGCCATAAATCCCAGGATCCTGATATACCCACAGGCAATCATGTCCTCTTTGAACAGAAAAACAAATGTTAGAAAAATTAAGATGATCATTGACTGATTTAGATGAATTATTTTTAGAGGTGAGTTTGAATTTGCACAATTTCCATTAGTCAGAGGATTTTTCTCTGTTTGGAGCTCCCCCATACAGCCGACCTCAGTAGGCAAAAATTAATGCTTAGAAGTGACCCTGGTATGACCTGCCTGCTGCAAATCCTTCTGCTTTGATTTCTAGGAAGGAATTGTGCTAAAGAAAGTGAAAAAATGTTTTGCTAGATATTAGAATTTATTTGCTAAAAAGAATTCAATGCCTAAAAGTTTTGTTTTTAAAACATATTTAAACAAATGTTTTTGGTATAGAAACCCTCCCTCTAGCTTTTCCTTCAGCACAGGGGGAAAAGTCACCAGGTGACTCTTGGCTCAGTCAGTATTATCTGAGGTGAGAGAGGACCCAGCAGAGCCACACTCATCAGCCAGCACAGCGTGTATTTAACTGCTAACTCTTGTAGTTGGAACTGAAGGGCTTACCTTCTGAAAGCAAAGAAAACACAAGTCCGAATGTGCTGAGATGGTCCAGTTCATGGGGCATTTGAGCTGAGATGCCTATTCACGTGGGTGGAGACCAGGGGGGACTTCCTATCAAGCTAAATTTTAATGGGAGAGTCAAAATGAGGGCTGAAATTTACTGAAGTGTTATTTCCAGTGATAACCGGAAACAAAAGTCAAAACAAAACTGAGTATTCTCCACTGATAAACTTGTGCAGATGTTGTGAGTTGGCCTTGCTACTGGTTGCAGTGCTAATTCAAGGAGCATCATAGGAAATTTGGCTTTACCGGGGTCCCGGCCTCTCCCTTGAAAGGCGGCATTTGAGCTGTTGTTCAGAGTTCAGAAGCTGCTATTGTTCCACATCGTGCCCATGATTGTATGAAAAATTTCTGGAGGTAGAGATCCTCTCAGGCTTTACAAAAATATGAAAAAGAAGTTATTTTTAAGCAGATTCTTATTTGGGTTTGACAAAGCTACTTAAGAGAGGAAAAAGGTGACCAGAGGAAAACTGAGACCAAATTATATACCACCCATTCTTTTTCATTCTTGCATTAGCAAAAAAATAAATTAGAGATACATGCATGTGCCACATGTACACATAAACACATACACATGGAATGGAGTATTGATTTTTGATAAGCTTAAAAACCAGCAAAATTTGGTATTCTTCTAAGCCATATTTTTTTATGGTCATCCCTTGTCTTTATCAGCTTCCTAAGGCCCATATCCCCTGATTCTTTCTCCAACCATCATTTCCCATTGAAGGTTTGCTCTTTGTTTGATGACTGTGAGTAACTTGCAGATGAAATGAGTGTTGGATGCAAATGTTCTCTTCTGTGGAAACTGAAATATCTGTGAGTAATTCTACAAATACCCTGTGTGAAATATCCTGAACAGAACTACACCAATGTCCATATAAATCCAGTGATCTCCAACTCAGTAATGTGGGTCCTTCTTATAACCTGGACCCTCAAACCTTGTAGGGGTAAAATGGTGAAACTTTCTTTGAGGAGACAGGTGACTATCTCTCTCCCTCCCTCTCTTAGGGAGCCTCCTTGAAAAACATAATAGACTCAATTAAGAGGCCCAACCTTTCGACTTTACAGTGCAAGTTCATGGACCCTTTAACCCTTGGAACAATAAATATGTATGTACCTCAGAAATTCTCCCTCCCAATCTATACAGGAAACAATTACAATGTACATCCATTTATCTCTCAAGCAGATAAGAGAAATTCTCATTTTTCTTTCTTCTACTTCACTGCATAAATTTGTATGAAATTCTATCCAGACTTTGTGGTCACTTTGGTGTGATCTTGTGTATGTACTTTAATAATGATGTCTGCTCTTTCTTCTTCATTGATACAGAGGGGTCTTTTGTTGGCAGGATGGTTTTATTTCCCCCAAAGCCGATAGCAGCTAGAGTATAGCTGTGGCTGTGCGCTTCTGGGTACTACTTCTTCTTCTTTTTTAATCTTAACCTGAGGATATGCTTATTGATTTTAGAGAGACAGAAAGGGAGGGAGGGAGGGAGGGAGGGAGGGATGGAGGGAGGGTGAATAAGAGGGAAGGGGGAGGAGGAGGAGAGAGAGAGAGACAGAGAGAGTGAGAGAGACAGACAGACAAACAGACACAGACATTGATCAGTTGCCTCCTGTACGCACCCCAACCAGGGATTGAACCCACAACCTTAGGTATGTGCCCTGACTGGGGAATCAAACCTGCCCAGGTGCACAGGATGATGCTCCAATCAACTGAGCAACCTGGCCAGGGATGGGTACTTCTTTAGAAAGGAAATGTTTGAGTGTGGAATGATTAATGTTACATGCATTCAGTGACACAGTTGGAAATACATCTGTGTGGTTACCAGTGACTGCCGGCAGGCTCTTACATTGTTGGAAGGAGAGAATATGCCTGGGACTTGTATAGGGTCTAAAGAGAACTGATGCCTTAGAACACTGAGATTCGGTTATTTTTGGTACACAGTAGGTACTCAGTACGCATTTGTTGAATGAATAATTATCTTATGAGTTGTAGTGGCTTTGCTAGAAGTCTGTTTTTTCAAGGTACTGAGGAACTTCTTGGGAAAAGGGCACCAGCATGATGACCTTGGCTTTGTTGGAATTAAGCCTTGGTTGTCGGAGATAAGGGGTATTGTGGGTATAGTCTGTAGGCTGCACTCAAATCTGTCTCTGGTTCAATCTCAGGGATTCATTACTGGTTCTATGGAGATAAAGGGATATGGGTAAAATATGACCAAGTTATCCAACTTAAAAAACCAGAAAGCAGAAGGGCAGAAGCATTGCTGCTTCCTGGCTCCTCTGAGTGGGTCCCGCAGAGCAGAAATGTCAAGTGAGAGTCACCTGTCCTTCTGTGGGGCATTGGAAGGCTCTGGTGTGGTGGCTGAGGTGATAGAGGTTGTGAGAATAGACAGAACCGTGAGCGCGTGTAAGACCTTTCCTGGGGACTCCCAGAAAAGATGAGATAATAAGGAATTATTTCATGGAGGACCATGGTTCTGTAGTAACGAGTAGAACCAGGACTCCATGACGCTTGAGTTGTCATTGTCACAGTAACTGTTATGACACCCTTGGTTGGATAAGGCATAGGTGAATTTGCATTTTAAAAATAAACATCGCACTTATTCTATTACCCTATTAGACAGACAACTTTAGCACTTGTACCCAAAGTCCCTCATATCTCTTTACAGCAGTCATAATAGGGAAATTTTCTCAATTTCAAGGCAGTTATAAGTACAATAGTGCAGTATGCCTGGTGCCAATGGAAAGTAATATTCTGTATACTCTTTTTCTTAGCCTTTTAAGTTTTACTGTTCTTTATCAGGACAAAGGAGTATGATATCACCACAGTTCTCTAACCATTCCTTCCAAACCAAGATTTTAAGGCGTATAGTTCATGGCCAATACCTCTATTTCTCCCACCCTACTTACACTCCCACTTCCCACTCCCATCCCTTGCTAAAATCTTTAGCTCTTTCACCAGACACCATAAGAAACTAAGCTTCATGCATCTGTTTTCTGTCATCTCAGCTGACAGTGTATTTTCAGAACTCTGGAATTTCAGCCGTTGCTTAATCTTATATCCGGGAGCAGAATCTATGAAGCTAGGGCAGGAAGCAAAGTCTGTAAACTCTCTGGGATTCTGTCCTAAATTTTGCCTTTCTGAGGGTTGGAAGGGGGGCATCTGTCAGGCTTCAATCTGTCCCAGGCTCCATGGGACTCCTGGCAAGAAGGGAACAGTGATTTCTCAGGCCTTTGAAGGTGGTTAAGAGTGGGGAGCTGGGTGGAACCTACAAAAAAGGTGCCTGGTTTTGAATGAGTCCCCGTTTCGGAACAGGATGTAGAAAATCAGAACCAGACAATCGTGGGAATGCAGGAAGCATGGCACAAGTGTAAAATTTATTGCAGGATTTTTCGTTGCTCAGTTATGTAAGTCGGCTTTCTGAGGCCCATAAGTTATTGCTCAGAGAAGATGGAAGAGATGGCAAATTATTATCAGGCAGGCATATAGCTCTTCAGACACATAATCAATTTGAATAGGGTGCTGTTCTGCATCATCCAAGAGGGTGTTTCTTACCGGGAAGCAGAGTGGGGTGTAGGGCAAAGGCACCGGCTTTAGCACCAGGAGATGCCGGTTTTGTCATGATTATACCACTTCATGGACAGAATTTCTGTCTCTCATGGCTTCTGTTCTGTGATCCACCAGATGGGATTGAAAACCATCGTATTATGTACCTCCCAGGACTGCCATGAGAACCAAATGACTTCTCATGTGAAGCAGATATATAGTAGCAAAATAGCTGACCTACCATATCGGATCAGGTTTGACCCAGCTCCCCGTTGTCAACTACCTTCGGAAGACTGAGAAATCATTGTTTCATTTTTACTGGATGTCCCAGGGAACTTGGCACATGGCAGATTGAAACTTGACAGTTGTCCCCTATCCCTTCGAAAAGCAAAATTTAAGACAAGATCCCAGGCAGTTCACAGGCTTTGCTTCCTGCCCTAGCCTCATAGATTTTGTTCCTGGCTGTAAGATCAAGCAATTGCAAAAACAGTAAAGTCGGAGCTGAAGTTGGTTCTGTGACATGTCATACTCATGGAGAGAGCCTAAATAGTCCCCTGATTCCAGCTTGCCTCTTTTTTTCCACAACTACTGGAAAAGGTTTTACTCATTTGTGACGTTGGCTGCTTCTTGAAGACCATGGTACCATTGGTGACTTTGCTCCTTTCAGGTCTTTGATAAAATGAAGAACATTTTTGTGGCACAATCAAGTTATCATTGAATACATTGTTCATGAAGTTGCTTAATGTCCAGCTCTCCTTACTTCTCAGAGCCTGTTTCTTCCTCTGTAAAAGGGACACAATAATAACCATATTGTAGGTTTACTATGAGCTTTAAGGGATAAGATTTCTGGCATATAGTCAGCCATGTTCAATAACCGTTAGTTTCTTGAGTACAACATATCTCCACTTCACATTTTTTTCTCACCTCTAAACTTTTGTTTCCTGTGATGTAGGTTATGCTTTATTTTTATTAGTTAATAAGTGTTCTACAACTCATTATGTCTGTAGAGTCGTTCAAAGCTAGACTATAGGTTAGTTGTGATAAACATACTTAGCCAAGTTTTCTGCATCAGTGATTGCTCTTCCCCACAGTCTCTCATTATTTCACATCTCTTGTTCTTTTTGTTCTTATTTTAATGATTCCATTGTATGTGCCAAGTGGGTTTGTTTTTCCCTTAGAAGCCTACACAAACCTTCATGGAATCAGTGATATGAAAGTACTAAATTAAAAAAAGGTGGGGAGGGAAGGAAGAAAAGAAAGAAGGAAGGAAAGAAAGATAGATTGCTCTTTCTTTTTGACCCTCTGTGGTCTCACAGTCTTTCTCCAGGAATGTTTATTTGGTGAATATTTAAGCCTGAAATCTGCTGGTTGGCCCCTTGAAAGCTGCCTGATAATCCAGGTGTGGCTGTTTGCCTAGACAATGTGTAGGAAGGAGGGCTTTCAGGTCTCATGCCCAGGGCTTCCCTTCCCTCCTGCCTAGGGCCCCCTTTTCCCAGCCAGGGTCTGCTCCATCTGCCATTTTGCCTGTTCAGCCTCACAACTCTAAACTAAGTGTAGCAATTCATCACCTCTTATCCCTACATAGTTTGTTGATGGACAAGAGGGTTGATTGGTATAAAATTAGATTTGAAAAGAGCCTTGAGTACAAATTAACATATCAGATCAGATGTTCCCTAAATGAAGGTAAAAAAATCCCTCTTCAGCCAAGGGGTGTCTCTTATTTTGTTCCTAAAGTGGGATGCCTGTCCTTCAGAGGGATAGGAACAACTGTTTGGCTTTATTGTGAACCCCCGAACTCTGTTAGAACCTCCTCAAACTCAAGGTGAGGTGAGTATGAAAGGTGAATGACTTTTTCTTTATATGGAGAGATAATCCATTCTAAATTTTGTAAATTTTTTCATTATAAATATTGACTTTGGCAGGAAGGGGCAAACAAGGTGGCAGATGTTTCTGGCTGCCAGTATCAGACCTCTTCATGATGGGAAATGGGTTTGGGAGAGAGTGTATCAATACACAAATGATAAGTCTAATATAGAAACTGGAGCAAGTTGCCAGAATGCCCTGGGTTGTGTACTCTTGGAAGAGAGCAGCCAAGCCCTGAGGGGCCTCCTAAAGGAAGAGTCAGAAATAGAAGCAGGCACTCTCGCTGTCGAAAGGCTCGGAGTTCCTTGGGGACTGCTGGAAGCAGC
>PVJD01013530.1:0-33555 GCA_004026545.1 Mormoops blainvillei
CTCTTGAATAATACATAAATATATATATATTTCCATTAGTACAATAAAACTTAACTTTAGAATTACTTTGTAGTAAAATAAAGAACATTTACTTAAAAAAAAAGACAAATACCATATGATCTCACCTATATGTGAAACCTAAACAACAAAACAAACAAGCAAGCAAAATATAACCAGAGACATGGAAATAAAGAACAAACTGACAGTAACCAGAGGGGAGGGGGATAATGGGGCAAAGAAGGGGAAGGGTTGTCAAGGAACATGTATAAAGGACCCATGGACAAGGACAACAGGGTGGGGGAGGATTGAATGTGGGAGGTCGGGGTGCACAGGGTGGGGGAGAATAATGGGGGAAAATGGGTACAACTGTAACTGAACAATAAAAAATAAAAATAAAATTAATAAAACACTACACCTGGATCATACAGAATATACAAGGTATTTTTTCTCAAGTACCTATGGAACATTAAAAAAAACAGAACATATACTAATGCAGAAAAACAACAATCTCGATAGGTTCCTTGGAATAAAAATATTACGAACACTGATCACAATCAATAAAGAAATTTAAGAATTAAAAATTGACAAGCTGATCATAAAATTCATATGAAAATAAAAAATAACCTAGAATAGCCAAAGCAATTTTAAAAAGAAGGGACAAGATATGCATTACCTAATTTCAAGACTTATAAAGTTACAGTTCTCAAGGCAGAGATTTTTGTAAAGATATATATACATCTATATGAGACAAAACAATCTTTAGAAATAGATCCGCACATATATGGTCAATTGATGTCTGAGAAAGGTGTCAAGGATATTCAGCAGGGAAGAATACTCTTCTCAACAAATGGCTCTGGAACAACTGGACAGTCATATTGAAAAAAAATTCATTGTTCTAGAAGGATATTTACTGAACTGTCAAGCCTAAAATGATCTCCAAAGGATAAGATTATGAGGAATTTTCTAATGAAAATTTCTATTTTTCTCATCATTTAGTGAAGGTCGTATCTCTCAGGTTGCTCCATTGTAAAATTTCCAATTTTCCCCATGTAATTAATAAGTAATCTGTGGGGACATACCTGAAGGCTACATAAATGTTTCATTCCTCATTAAACTATCAACCAATAGTTTTGGCATCCACCTATGATTCTTGATTGGCTCAATTATTACTACAATGGTTGCAAAATGGTTATTTTTCAAACTATCATTCTTTCCACATTAGTAATTGTCATTAGGCATTAAGGAAGAGTTGTCCCTTCTCTATCGTTCATTCATTTATTATGAGTATGGACTCATGGTTTATCTTGGTCTCCAGCCAGGGACCCAAGGCCATAGGCACAGGTGTGGGTTAAATGGCCAGGGAGTAGAGAAGAAACATTTCCATGACTCTTTGACACAGAAGAACAATACACCAGTTGATGTATTAAGATACAACAGTTGATGGAATTAAGGTGAAAATTAGGATGAAAATAGGGATGTTTGAATGAATTTTATGTGAAGTAGTTACATCTCCTTCATCTAGGATGTATTATTGATTTGGATACTATGACTGGAGAACACTTCTATCTAGTATTGTAAATCAGAAGCAATGTAAGTTTACCCTTTGGTCCATATTAATTGCACATGATAAATGAAAATCTTTAGAACTGTCCAAGCCTATCCATATAAGTTTTTATTTTGAAGCAATATAGAATACATGATGGACAAAAAGAGATTATCACTGTAATTAATGACATGTCAGAAGCTGGAGTGCTGGTCCAACAAATTGTCTTAGAATAGCCCTGTGTGGCCCATGAAAAAGATGGATGGCTCAAGGAGACTTGACAAGACTTAAACAAATTAGTACTGCGTACAGCATCGGCAGTTCCTGATATGGTTCAACAGTGAAAATACAGGAAGCTAAAGGAGAGTGGTTCTCAGCAACTGATCCTGCAAATGCTTTTTTCTCTATCACATTATTGGAAAACAGTCAACTGCTATTTGCTTTCACATGGGAAGGATCCCAACTTACATTTACTGTACTGCCAAAGCAGGATTTGAATTCAACAGCTGTCATAATTCAACTGTCATAATTTGGTCAGAAAAGATTTGCACTTCATGCGGGTCCAAACTATAGTAACTGACTTGACTGATGATCTCATGACAATATCAGAAACTGAAGTTCGAGTTAGGCTGACTTACATGCAATAGTGACACACATTTATCAACAGAAACTGGTTGACAAACGCAATAAAACCCAAGGGCCCACAGGGAGTGAAGAAATGAAATTCTTAGGAATAATACCCCGGGCAGAACCCCCCACGAAACTCCACAGACGACAAAAAATAAACTGCTATTGTTGCCTGCCTCTGGCTCTAAGCAAGAAACAGCGCCTGATCAGGTTACATGAATTTCACAGGTATCATCACTAGCTACTCTCCATAAAACTACCTGAAAAAAGGCCATATTTGAATAAGGCCCTAAAAAAAGGTAACCTGTCTGAACAACAAACAGCAATAGCTCACCTTGGCTGGTGTGGCTCAGCTGCTTGGAGCTTTGTCCCATAGACCAAAAGGTTGTGGGTTCGATCCCAAGTTGGGGTGCATACAAGAAGGCAACCAGCTGATGTTTCTCTCTCGCATCTCTCTCTCTCTGTCTCTCTCTCCCCGTTTCTCCCCACCCCCCACTTTCTACCTCTCTATCTTTCTCTCTAAAAGCAATGAAAAAATGACCTCAGGTGAAGAGTTTTTAAAAACCAGTAATAGTTCTCTTGATGCCTTTGGACTCTTGCGATCCACACTTTGACATGATTCTTGAAGTGTATGCAACTTGTACTAACGAAGATGGGAGCCTAGTAGGCTCATGACCAGAATGACCATGGTGACAGGGATGGAGGTTATGCATGGATTTAACAACATGGACTTCTAGTTGCCAAGTCTGACCTGGCTATAGCAGAGTGCCTAATTTGCCAACAGCAAAGAACAACACTGAATCCCTGATATGGAACCATTCCCCGGGGTGAGCAGCCAGCTATCTGGTCGCAGGTTGATTCCACTGGATCTCTTCCATCGTGGAAGGGGCAGCACATTGTTCTTACTGCAGTATACAGTTACTCTGGATATGGATTTGCTGTCCCTGAATACAATGCTTCTGCCAAAGCTGCCATCTGTGTAGCCTTACAGAATGCCTTATCTACCATCATGGTATTCCACAGAGCATTGCTTCTGATCAAGAAACTCATATCATGGCAAAAGAAGTACAGCAATAGGTCCAAATTCATGGAATTCTATTGTCTTACCATGTCTCCCACCATCCCAAAGCAGCTGGCTTGACAGAATGGTGGAACGGCCTTGTGAAGACTCAAGCAGGCCTGTGGAACAACAGGGAGTTCCTGCAGGTCATGAAGCATGAACTGCAGAAGTCAGTGGCCACAGCAGCCTCTGTGGCTAATATGCAAATTTTCTTCAGGACAAATCCTGTTGGCACATTAGTGGGGGAAGGTAAATATGAAAATGAATACTATAAAGACAACAAGCAGTTGTTTGGTTGTCACCAATGTGTTACATATACAGTACTTTCCCCCCGCCTTATCTGTGGGACACATGTTCCAAGACCCCAAGTGGATGCCTGAAATCACAGATAGTGATATAGCCACAAGCCAAAGAACACCTTGAACTGCTAGAAGCTAGAAGAGGCAAGGAAGGAGTCTCTCCTAGAGCCTTCTGAAGGACCATGGCTCTGCCAGCACCTTGATTTCAGACCTGTGGCCTCCAGAACGATGAAAGAATAAAAATTTGTTATTTAAAGCTAAGTTTTTGGTCATTAGTTATGGCAGACCTGGAAACTAACCCGCATTTTATTGGGACATGAGGTGCTGTAATAAATACTTAAAAATGTGGAAGTGATTTTGGCTTGGGATAATGTGTAGAATCTGGAAGAGTTTTGAGGCGCGTGACAGAAAAAGCCTAGATTGCCTTGAAGAGACTGTTGGAAGAATATGGATGTTAAAGGCACTGCTGCAAAGGCCTCAGAAGGAACTGAGAAAGACCACAGAGGAGGTCTCTATCATCTTAGAGAATATGTGTACCATCATGAGCAGAATGTTAATAGAAATATGACCAATAAAAGTGCTTCTAAGGTGAGATTTCAGATGAAAATAAAGAACATGTTATTAGAAACTGGAGGAAAGACTACCCTTGTTATATAGTGGCAGAGAATTTGATAAAATCATGTTCTCTTCTTTTTTTAAAGGTTTTCTTTATTCTTAGAGGGAGGGGGAGGAAGGGAGAAAGAGAGAGAGAGAGAGAGAGAAACACCGATGTGTGAGAGGTACATCGGTTGGCTCTCACACACCCCCAATTGGGGACCTGGCCCACGACCCAGGCATGTGCCCTAGACTGGGAATCGAACCGGCAGCCTTTCAGTTTGCAGGCTAAAAGTCAATCCACTGAGCCACACCAGCTAGGGCAGAATTGTGTTCTATGGTTGTGCGATAAATAGAACTTATAAGGAATGAGCTTGGATATTTAGCTGAGAGATTTTCAAGCAAAGTATTGAAGGTGTAGCCTGGTTTTGTCTTGCTGCTTATAGTAAAAGGTGAGACAAAAGAAACATATTGATGCCCTGGCTGGTGTGGCTCATTGAATTGGGCACTGGCCTGCGAACCAAATGGTTGCGGGTTCGATTTCCAGTCAGGGCACATACCTGGGTTGCGGGCTAGGTCCCCAGTGGGGGACACGCGAGAGGCAAGCATACATTGATGCTTCTCTCCTTCTCATTCTCCCTCCCTTCCTCTCTTTCTAAAAATAAATAAAAATCTTTAAAAAAAGAAACACATTGGGGAAGGAACTATAAAGGAAAAAGGAACCAACATTTAATGGTTTCGGATATTCTTGGCCTTCCCATATTGAAAAGAATTTTAAAATTAAAAAATTTCAGTGTAAGGAACTAGTGTTATGGAGAAAAAATCAAGAGTGTGGCTAGAGAGTCTTTTCCTGAAGAGATTAGGTATGTGACTCATGGACCCACTGAACCATCTAAGAACAGAGATAGGATTATCTAGTAAAGATCTCTTGTCTCATGGGCACCTCCACGTGAGAGCCACAAGGTTTTGAGAATGTTATATGTGTAGAAACACTGCAAGCTTGAACTGAAAGGGACAGACAGGACAAAATGAGAAGGCTGTCAGGCTTCCCAAATTTTGCAGATAGGAAATCTTCTGATGGAACTACTTAGCTATAAACATATGCTACCTTGCAAAAAAAGGAAGAATGACTTTAAGGGCAGAGCCTTGGGTGCAGAGTCAGAGGGTGGGCATGCAAGCACAGAGGTAGAGGAAAATGGAATAGTAGGCAGTACAGGGGTTGAAAGTGTTGCCACAGATCCAAACGACAGAGCCATCACAGCCCAAGAGGGCAGAGCATTAAGCCACAAAGAATTACTTTCAGGCCTTGTGTATGGATGCAGTTATGAACAAAACTAACTCCATCTTTGTGTCCCTGATTTCTTTTCTACTCACATTTTTCATGCTATGAACTCTGCCCAACCTCCCTGTTGTCAACCAGCATACCAAAGCCTTATAGTTAATCATTACCTATGTTTCTTAAACCTACACAATGTAGCTGTAAAGATTCTTGTCAATAATGGTGAGAATGGCATGACAACCAAGATAAATATCAAACCCGTTTTAGTGTCCATTCTAAGCAGTCATCTATCACAAGACCACCAGGAGGTTCCTGGCACACACTGCATTCTTTGTCCCTTTGTCATGTCAATCATTAATATCTAAGGTATACTATAAAAAATGTAGTGTAACAGCAGTCTGACAGCAAAGAATATCTGCTCAGAGTGCTGTGTCACCTGTCCACTCCAATCCTATCCCTGTAAGGAACTTACCTTATAATAAATTCTATTATGACCTATGGAGTAGGCTGCATCATTTTTTTGGTCTCCAAAAGCCCTCTCATTACAGTGGCCACTACACTGGTGTTCCACCCTCAGACACCTTGAAACCTAATGGAATTGCCACGCTGAATTGCACACTTGCTTTATTCCTTCTATTTTCTGCCTGATATACCATTGTATCTTGGATAACCTGTTCTCTAGTTTCACAGATTCACAGATGGAAAGAAAGTTTGCCCCAGGGTGGGTCATACCCAGAATCTCAACCTATCCATACCTGACTGAGATGATTTAACTAGATCTGATGATACTTAGATAAGATTTTGGACTTAGATTTGATGCTATAATAGGTTAAGACTTTTAGGGATGTTGGGATGTGGTGAATTTATTTTGTATGTGGGACGAATGTGAATTTGGGCATTAGAGGATGGACTGTAATGAGTTGAATAGTGGCCCCCAAAAAATATGTCCGCATGCTGACACCCAGATTATGTGAATGTTACCTTATTTGGGAAAAGGATCTCTGCATATATTGTTACGGATCTTAAATTGAGATCATCCTGAATTACCTGGGTGGACCCTAAATCCAATGACAAATGTCCTTATAACAGACAGCAGAGGAGAGGGGAGTGATGCTGTGGTTCCCAGGCACCATTCAGGTCACCATCACATTGCCCAAGAGGAGCAGCATGGTCTTCATGGTGTTCATGACAGGTGATGATGAGTAGTCTACACAGATGGCTGCAAGTTGGGAAGATGACAAAGTGACAGAAACATCCTCAAACAGTTCTGTTGCTGTTAAAATCAATACCAAAATATACACTCACTAAAAGTTGAAACACCAGTTGCAAATGGGACCCAGTCAGAAAGTTTAGTCTGGCCCCAACTGGTGTGGCTCTGTGGGTTGGGCATCACTCCATGGACTGAAAGGGCTCTGGTTCAATTCCCGGTCAGGGCACATGCATGGGTTGTGGGCTAGGTCCCCAGCTGGGGGCATGCAAGAGGCAGTCAATCAATGTTTCTCTCGCACATCAATGTTTCTCTCCCTCTCTTTCGCCCTCCCTTCCTCTCTCTCTAAAAATAAATAAATAAATAATCTTTTTTTTAAAAAGAACGTTTAGTTTATTTTCATTTCTCATTTGAATCCTATAACACTTCTAAAAACTCTCAGTCCAAATTTTGTGATACACCACCCTCCTTTCTTAATACAAAATCATATACTTAAACAGGAAGAGAAAATTCAGGACATGTCACTCTCCCTCAGAAGCCTACTAAATGTTCAAATAAGAGACCTACCCAGAACTTCACTATCAGAGTGAAAAAACTCACCAAAACATTTGAAAAGAGAAAAGTGAAAGAACAAGGGAGATTAAGAAGGAAAATGAGACTTCCAGCCAAAATGGAGGCATAGGTAAACACAGCTTGCTTCCTCACACAACAGCAAAAATTATAGCTAGACTAAAAAACAACTATCATCCAGAATCATCAGAAAATCAAGTTGTATGGAAGTCCAACAACCAGAGAATTAAAGAAGTCACATTCATCCAGACGGCTAGGAGGAGCAGAGATGTGGAGGTGCAGAGACACTGAACAGGCGTCCCACACCCACATGTGGTGGATAAAAATCAGGAGGGATACCTCGGGAGCGAGGGATGTCAGCCCCACACCAGACCACCCAGCCCAGCGTTCCACTGCCAGGAAAATGAGTCCCCATAGCTTCTGGCTGTAAAAATCAGTGGGGGTTGAGGTGGAGAAAGAAACTGTGAGATTCTCAGGAGTCTCCTTTTAAGGGGCCCACACCATACTTAGGACTTACAGAACCCAGTCCCTCTGAGCTCCAGCACTGGGGTACCAGCTGGAAGGGCACCAGTAGCATACAGGGATAAATTGAAGTGTTTGGCATCAGGGCGAGTGCTAGGGGACAGCTTCCTCCTGGACAAAACTCCAGAGGCCAGGCAATGGCCATTGTCCCCTTTCTGAGCCCTTCCCCACAAAGAACCACAGAGCAGCGACACCATATCTGAGACTCCATCATCCTGGCTCACACTGATTGCCCCACCCTGGTGATTACCTAAGGCTCCACGCCCATTCAACTTACTGGTACGCTGTTCTACAATAGGCCATGCTACTGAGACAGGGAGTCAAAGCAGCTCTACCTAATACATGTAAACAGACAGAGGGAGGCTGCCAAAATGAGGTGAAAAAGAAATATGGTCCAGCCCTGGCTGGCTTGGATTGAGTGCCAGCCTGCGAACCATAGGGTCACCAGTTCAATTCCCAGTCAGGGCGCATGGCTGGGTTGCAGGCCAGGTCTCCAGTTGAGGGTGTGCGAGAGGCAACTGATCAAGATGCTTCTCTCACACACTAGTGTTTCTCTCCCTTTCTTTCTCCCTTCCTTCCCCTCTCTCTAAAAATAAATAAATATATTTTTTAAAAACTCCTTAAGAATCAAATTCTGATAACATATTACCAAAAAAGTCTAGGTTTCAGCTGAGAATCACTCATATCAAGAACCAGAAAAATCTGAACCTGAATGAAAAAAAAAATACCCAGAATGAAATAACAGAGATAATTATCTAACAAAGATTTTGAATCAACCATCATAAAAATGCTTCAGCATACAAAGTGGTGGTTATAGAGTAGCCATGGGGACATAAAGTACAGTGTAGGAAATGGAGTAGCTGAAGAACTTATACACATGACCCACAGGCAGGAACAAAGGTGTGGGGACTGCCTGAGGGAGTGCTGGGTGGAAGGGGTAAAGCAGGAAAAATAGGACAACTATAATAGAATAATCAATAAAATTTAAATTTTAAAAAATGCTTCAACAAGCAGGTCTCAGCAAAAAACAGAGAAGAAATAAAGAAGACCCCAGTGGAAATTTTGGACCTGAAAAATAGAACAACCAAATAAAAAACTCACTGGATGGCCTCAACAACAGAACGGAGGGGGAAAGAGGAAAGGATCGGCGAAATAGAACACAGAAGAATAGAAACCAACCAATCAGGAACACACACACACATACGCGCGCGCACGCACACACAACAATTAAAAAAATAAAGAATGACATACAAAAAATTGAGTAGGAAATAAAAGTGCCTCGGGAACTGGTGGGACTATAACAAAAGAATCAACGTTTGTGTCATCATAAAACAGGAAAGAGAGAAAAGGATGAAATAATGGAATATTACTCAGCCATAAAAAGAAGGCAATCTTGCCATTTGCAACAATATGGATGGATCTTGGGGGCATTGTGCTAAGTGAAAAAAGTCAGACAAGAGAAAGACAAATACCGTATGATCTCACTTACATGTGGAATCTAAAACAAAAACGCCAAGCATATATAGAGAGAGAACAGGATATTGGTAGCAAGGGTAGGGGGTGGGGGACAAAATGAGTGAGTGGGATCAAAAGGGACAAATAACCAGTTATAAAATAAATTAAGTCATGGGGATGTAATGTACAGCAAGGTCACTACAGTTAATAATACTGTATCGTATATTTGAAAGTTATTAAGTGAGTAAATCTTAAAAGTTCTTATCACGAGGAAAAAATCTGTATGTATGGTGACAGATGTTAACTAGACTTATTGTGTTAATCGTTTCACAATATATGCAAATATTGAATCATTATGTTGTAAGTCGATTAAACCTCAATTTTAAAAAGACAGAATGGTATTGGTGAAAGAATAGGTAAATATATCAATGGAACAAGATGAGAGTCAGGAAATACTCCCACACAAATCTTTGACAAAGGAGCAAAGGCAACTCAATGGGGAAAGGATAGCCTTTTCCAGAAATGGTCTTGAAAAAATTGAACATCCACATGAAAAAAAAAATCTAGATGCAGTCTTTTTTTTAAGATTTTATGTATTTATTTTTAGAGAGGTGAAGGGAAGGAGAAAGAGAGGGAGAAAAACATCAATGTATAGTTGCCTCTCACATGCCTCCTACTGGGGACCTGGCCTGCAACCCAGGCATGTGCCCTAGACTGGGAATCCAACCAGCAACCCTTTGATTCACAGGCCGGCACTCAATCCAGTGAACCACACCAGCCAGGGCTAGATGCAATCTTTATGCCTTTCACAAAAATTAACTCTGAATAGACCGTAGACCTATATGCAAAATGCAAAAGTATAAAACTTCTGCAAGATAATAAGAGAAAATCTGTGTTACTTTGTGTTTGGCAGTGTTTTAAAACACAACATGGAGATTACGATTTATGAAAGGAAAATTGACAAGTTAAGCTTTACTAAAATTTAAAAATTCTGTTCCGTGAACGACACTTATGAAATAAAGAAACAGGCCTGACTGGTGTGGCTCAGTGGGTTGGGCGTCACCCCACAAACCAAAGGGCTGGAGGTTCAATTCTGATCAGGGCACATGCTTGGGCTGTGGGCCAAGTCCCCTGTTGGGGGCATGCAGGAGGTAGTCAATCAATGTTTCTCTCCATCTCCTTCTCCCTCCCTTCCCACCTCTCTAAAAATAAATAAATAAAATCTTAAAAAAAAAGAAACAAGACACAGAATGGGAGAAAATGTTTGCAAAATACATATCTGATAAGGGACTTGTATTTAAAATACACAAATAATTCTTAAACTTCAGTAATAAGTAACAACCCAACTGAAAAATGGGCAAAAGATCTAAACAGACGCTTCACCAAAGAAGATATACAGATGGCAAGTAAACACGTAAAACTATGTTCAACAACATTTTTCATTAGGGCCCTGGCTGGTGTGGCTCAGTGGACTGAGCGACAGCCTGCAAACCAAAGGGTCCCCGGTTCGATTCCCCAGTCAGGGCACATGCCTGGGATGTGGGCCAGGTCCCCAGTAGGGGGCACATGAGAGGCAGCCACACATTGATGTTTCTCTCCCTCTCTTTCTCCCTTCCTCTCTGTCTAAAAATAAAATAAATAAAATCTTTTTAAAAATTAAAAAAAAATTTTCATTATGGAATTGCAAATTAAAACAACAATGAGATATCATTACAGACCCATTACAACTGTCAAAATTCAAAAAAATAAAAATAAAAAACTGATAACAGCGAATGCTGGCAAGGATGTAGAGAAACAGGAATGCGCATTTGGAGCACTGGAAGACAGTTTGGCAGTTTCCATACAAAGCTAAATAGTTTCGCTCTGTGACCCAGCAATTGCCCTCTTAGTTCTTTACCCAAATGAACTGAAAACAAATGTCCATACAAAAACCTGTACATTAATGTTTATAGCAGCTTTATTCATAATTACCAAAAACTGGAAACAACCAAGATGTCCTTCAACTAGTGACTCCTTAAGCAAACTGTGGTACATCCCTACCATGGAATGCTATTCAGCTAGAAAATGTCAAACTATTCATATATGCAACGATCTGGATGAATCTCTGAGCAATTATGTTGAGTAGAAAAAAGTCAGTACCAGCCCTGTCTGGTGTGGCTCAGTGGGCTGAGGGCCGGCCTGCAAACTGAAACGTCACTGGTTCGATTCCCAGTCAGGGCATATGCCTGGGTTGCGGGCCAGGTCCCCAGTTGGTGACATGCAAGAGGCAACCGATCCATGTATCTCTCACACATTGAATTTCTGCCCCTTTCTCCCTCCCTCCCTTCCCCTCTCTCTAAAAGTAAATAAATAAAATCTTTTTTGGAAAAAAGCCAGTACCAAAAGATTACATACTGTATGATTCCACTTATATAACACTCTTGAAATGACAAAATTATTGAGGTGGAGCACAGGTTGGTGGTTGCCAGGGGTTAAGGGGGGAGTGGGAAAGGATGAAAGCGATTGTGGCTATTAAAGGACAACACGAGGGAACCTTGTGGTGATGGAAATTTTCTGTATGTCAATATCCTGCTTGTGATATTGAACCAAGGTTCTGCACAGTGTTAGCATTGGGGGAAACTGGGTAAACAGGACATTACATTTGAATCTACAGTTTTCTCAAAATAAAAATGTATCTTAAAAAATAAAAAATAAGAAAGAGTAAGCTCCCTCCTCCTTACCGTAAATGATCTGCCAGGTTGTCCTGGAACCAAGGTAGGGAACTTCTGGGGTGATTTCCCATTAGCTGGCATGTTCACCCTGGGTCTCGGCCCACCTTCCAAAGCTGTAGGGGTGTCTGTATGTGGGCTGTAGTCAGAATGAAGGGGAGATCCTGCCACCTCCAGTCAGGGGAAAGCTCAACAGTTCCATAAGGGCACCAAGAAATCCTAAAAGGACAGTATCCATGTCATCATCCCACATTCACCTCACAAAGTTCAGCAACCTCCACTTTGAGCAGATTAGGAAAACAATAATGATTTTTGGAGTCAAATCGATGAACTCAGAGTCCCTTATTCTTGGGTAGCTCCACGGGGGGCTTCACACCTTACCCAGCTAGACCCATCCCTCAATTCCAAGTTCAAGGCAGATCTGGGTTTGGGGGGAGGGCAGAACTAGTGCAGTGAATGGTGCTGAAGCCCTATACAGTGGGCAGGGAAAAGGCTTGTCCATAGGGACCCGGCGGGTGACTGTGGAGAGAGGAAACCTGGAAAGCTGGTCATCTGAATGAAAGGGATCTCTTCTGCCATCTTGAGTTGCTTTGTCATTTTAGGGTGAAAAATCCTTCTTAAATTCTTGTACAGAAAGCTCTTAGCCTCTTCTTCCCAGATGGAGGTGGTTCAACAATAATATTGTTATTTATTAAATAACAAATAGGCATTGGAAAACATGCTATTATTAACTTATAGAACAGAAAAAAAACTGACAGAATTTAGCAATCATTACTAATAAAAACTCAAACTAAAATTAGGGAACAAGTAAATCACTTAAATATCACAAAAATCACTTACGGAACATAGTCATAGAATAGTATGCTGAAAAGTAAAATGACGAAGCTATTGCCCTTAAAATTAGCAACAAGGTAGGGATGTCTGATACAACTGAAAATTGTTTTCCTGGCTTTGGCTTACACAGTAGAAGATGAAACAATCAGAATAAATATTGCAAAGAAATAAAAATGTAGCTTTCTTTGCCAAAGATATGATGTTATATGTAGAAAGTAGAATTCATTGGATAATTTCATAAGGGGATAGATACAAGATAAAATTATAAGAGCAGGTAGTTTTTCCTCTATAACAGCAAAGATGAAGTGAAAATGGGAGAAAGACCCATTAGTAATGATAACAAGGAATACATAAAACAAACTTTAAGGAACTGGACCTATAAAATTTAAAAAGTAAAAATAAAAAAATTGACAAATATAAAACAGCCTATATCCCTGGATAAGAAGATTTAATACATTTAATAGCACTATATTAAGGAAATGTAAAGAATAAATTAAAGAAAAAATGTAAACACAAAGCTCAATAATAAGATGATGCATATAAAATTTTAGCTAAAGAGACTCTTAAAGGGAACTTCATGTTCTTAAAAGGTTTTTCACAAAGAAAGGCTGAACATTAATGAATTAACATCTAATTTAACAAGTTAGATAAAGAGAAAATAGTACAGGTTAGAGCAGAAATTAAGGAAATAGAAAATAAAGGTATATTAGAGAGGATCAACAAGGCAAAAGTTGGTTGTTTGGAAAGACTAATAAAATTAGCAAACCTCTGGGGAGACTGATGAAGAACAAATCTAAACAGACACACTATTAATTATTAAGACTTGACAATAAGACACAGCAAGGAGACTAAAAACTAAGAACCTCAGAAACCCCCATCCCTGATCCGCACAGACTCCCATTCACTAGATTCTTGAATTCCCCAACACCTGAACTCACTGACAGTGTATCTTTCCCAAAAGCCAACAAAGCCATCACCTCAAAAATCACCTCAGTGGCTGTCAAGCCAGAAACCCTCGTGCACTCCCTTTAGCGAAGCGCACCACCAAGACTTAAACAGCCTCTGAGGGCCACTACCATTTCCTGCCATCATCCCTGTCACTGCCCCTTTTGGGGCTATTGATTTCGCACACGATCTTAAGGGCTGTGAAGCTGCGATCTACTCACTCTGAACCAGGTGCGGTTATGCATCCGCCCAGACTTTGTCCATGAGTGACGTTGTCGGGCGAGGATCATGGCCGCTCCCAGGCGTCCCTACATAAGGGGCGCCATCTTAGCATCCATTCCGTACAATGGGCTGTTCCACAGAAGGGGGAGGGGGGGACGTTGTTCATGGGTAGAAACCTTCTGAGCACCTAGTCTTTGGAACTGGGTTCTAATGGTCTGTGCAAAGTTTACAGAAGCAGAGGTGGCAACCTCCCATCCCTAGGGAGAGGGAAGAAGTTTCCGGATCTTCAACGGAGATACTACTGGTGAGAGGGGGAAAAGTCAGGATTACATTTTCTTCCTGTGACATGTCACTAGGAGGAAAGAAGTTAGGATGGTACAGTCCCCACTCCTGGCCGATACTATTGGGCAAGAGAGGGAAGAAGGCGAGGTGGTACAACCCTCTCCTTGGAGATACCACCAGGAAAAGGGGAAAAATTCAGAGTAATGCGGGTCCCCTCCTGGGCCATACCGGTGGAGAAGAGGAGTGAGAAGTCAAGGTGGTACAGTCTCCTCCTGGTGTGCAGGAATTAGTATGGAAGAGACTTGAATTACCCTCAATCTCGGTTTCCTTCATTACCCCACTAAAATAGTAGCTGGGAATAATAATTATAATACTAGTCTTTGGTATGGACGACTAACGTTTTTCAGCAAATCCTCCTGTAGGAAGCCTTCTCTGACTAGAGGTAGAGAGGGCTCTTTCCCTACTTAAGGCATTTCAAACCCACAAGCCTTGGCTAGCCTTGAGTACAGCTGTTGGGTACCCTAATGGCATTCAGATCTCTCTGGGCCTCAGCTCAACAATCAGGAGAGTTAGATTGTCAGCCTCACAGAGGATCCCATTTTCTTTGTCTCCCCTACAGCATTTGTGAATTGAACGGGAGATAGAATGGCAAATGTGAGAATAGCGCTGTAACGCACACACACTTCTACAGAAATTACCAAAACTTATTATTGTCGTGACTTCTGGTCAACATTTCAAGTCCTGCGGTCTGTTAACTTCCATCATCATTGCCTCCTTGGCTGATCTCAAACCTGGACCTTTTTTTTTCTTTTTTATTGAATTTATCGGGGAGACATCGGTTAACAAAATTATACAGGTTACAGGTACACAATTCCACACACAACGTGTGTAAACTATTGGGCCTTTTTTTTTTAAACTCTACCAACACCTATGTTGTACTCTTCTGATCTGGATTCATGTCCTCTATTAATGATTCCATTATTTTGACCCTGAATTTAAACTGCTGCTAACCCTTCCACAATACGTGCCCTTTATAGATTGAGAGAATAGGCATATGTTAATTTTCCACTATCAATGTCTCATCTAGATCTCAACTACGAGACCCTGATTAACTTTTCAACCGTCAGTGTCTTTTAGATTCCTCCCAAACAGTCCTCTGTTATAGATGCCTGGTTTCAAGTTCAAACCAGGGGGGGTAATGATGTTTGTAAAGTAACAGAGACCCAAGTTCAAGAACTGAACCCGAAAACTATTGAAGGTAGACATTTATTCATGGAGGAAGTCTGCTTATAGGCCTGGGCTTATGGCCTACAAAACAAGATGGTGATTTCTGGCAAAATCATTAACTGACATTTTTAGATCAAACCAAGGAGAATGATAATGGATACGTTAATATTTTTCTAGGATACAGACATGGAATAGTTAATGGAGGCCCAGGGTTCAAGGTCAGAAGTGATGGTTTGTCACTTCAGAGATTAGATTATAAAAGACCTTGGCTGCCATTTTGTGTGTTCATTCCCTCTCTCTCTCTCTGTCCATCCCTCCTTTCATCCCTCCCTTCCTCTTACCTCTCACTCTGGAGGAAGCCAGCTGCTATGTCACAGTGGCACTCAGGAAGGCTTCCGAGAAGCCTGGGTACCAAGCACTCCTGCCAATAGCCAGTGAGGAACTGAGGCTTCTAGCCTGTGCCCATATAAGTGACCCATCTTGGAAGCGAATCCTCCAGCCCCAGCTGATTGCAATCCAAGTTGCTAACTGCAGCATTAGGAGAGACCGTGAGACGGAACCACCCAGCCAAGCCACTCCCAAGTTCTTGATCCCACAGATGCTGTGAGATAATAAATGTTTGTTGTTTTAAGCTTCTGTGTTTAAGAGTAATTTGTTATGTAGCAACAGATAACTAATACAGGCCTTTAAAGTTTTGGTATTTCATTTACCATGGATTTTTGCATTAATTTCAACTTTTGACAATATTGTACTAAAACGTTATTTATCTTGATTACTGAGTTTTTTTGGTAACCCCTATCTTTTGCACCTTGAGGTGAGTGCCTTACTTGCCTCACCTTAATCCGAGCCCTGCTGAGAAACCTTGTTCTCTAAAGTCATAAACAATCAGAAACTTTGCTATTCGAAATTGTATCAGTAAGAATAAAACATCCCAGGCTTGCTTGGAGGATCCAAGCCACACAGAGAAGCAGCCTCCATTTCCAGGCCAGGTCCTGGACTGTAAATAAGGAACATCTGGAACAAATATGTCACATCTATTTTTGCTTCAGTGTTTCCAAATAAAAATATCCTTGGATCTACTTCATGGTCCAGAGGTAACATTGACTCTTTTACATACCAACATGCTTTGCCTTGGGTTAATCAAAATACTTCATTTAAATTTTAACTAAACTCAGTGCTTCCTGAAAACCCTATCGTTATCCCGTTTTTTCCTTTGGTGAGATTTCGGTGATCAACCATCTCCGTTTGCTCAGAACTAAAGGGTTTACTGAGGCAAGGGACATTCACTGCTAAAATTAAGAACGTCCCGGGAAAACTGGGGCAAGCTGGCTACCCTAGATGAGATTCCCCCACAGCTGCCCCTGCCGCAGCAAGTTCATAAGCCCGTTTCTGTGGGGCTATGGATGTGACCCTGGCGATCTTTATCAGCTAGGCTTTATCAAGGTCATTAATGTTGGAAGGTTTCACAGAGGCTGCGTTTGAGATTAGTCCTAGCATACCTTGATGGTGGAAAAATTAACAGGCTTGGGCTCAAGGTCCAGATCAGAGGGGCATTGATGAAAGAACAGTTAGTTGAAGGCCGAATGCTAAACCGTATCAGGTAACCATTAATGGCAGAAGAGTTATCAGAGCTCTAGCTTAGATGTCATACTACACCGTTACTGATAAGGTTAAAAATTTGTCCAGAGGTGGCGGAAATGTTAACAAGGGCCTGGATTTTAAATGTTGACACGAGAGCCATTGACAGTGAATTGGATAACAAATGACCAAAGTCAAGAACCAGCCAGATAAGCCATGGTGGTGGAAGAGTTAATAGAGGACAGCACTTTGAGCTCTCTAGTCTAGAAGGAGTCTGAGGGGTGTAGGTAGATGGTGCAACAGGCCAGTAGCTGTGTATGAGAGATGAAACCTGGTTTCTGGTGGCCAACGGGATGAAACAGCAACCTGTTACTAGGATGAAGCCCCTATTGCTGTTGGCTCAGTGAGAGATACAAGGTCTAGCCAGAGTTGCTACAGACAAATAATTACCCAATGCCTGAAGGAGAAGTTGGCTTTAGTCTTTTCAGCCTATGGTAAAGTGTTACTAGGTAGTAACCCCCACTGCCACATAAAATGAAGCAGCCAAAGTGGCTCCGAAGAGACACAGTTAGCAAATGGCTGAGTGTAAGAATCAGGCTCAGGCAGGGGTCTGTAAATCAGCAGAGGTCCCCATTGTCCACTGCAGGTAGGGGGCAAGGCATAGGCGGAGGGAGTGCAGATAGATGACACAGCCCTGCGCAGAAAGTGGAAACGCGTAGGGCGAATGTGAGGTTGCTTTCACATGGTGCAGCTGTCCAATGGCTCTGTGTGGGAGACAGGTTTTAGTCTCCATGGCCACTGAAATGCGAACATCCCTGTTGCTATGCAACAATAACTTTGCCTTTCCAAATTATATGTGTAAGAATGAAACCTCTCGCTCTCCCCTGGAGAACCTAAATCACTTTGACTCAGAACAGCAGCCTCAATTTCCAACCCAGATGAAAGAGGAGGGGGGAGCTTAGCATGAGGGTCTCCTGACAGATGACACATTAAAAAGAAAAAGAAGCAAATGAAATTTAATATTTTATATCAACTACATATCCAATACATTGCCATTTAAACATGTAATCAATTTTTTTTAATTACCAATAAGATATTTGGCATTGTTTTTGTTGTAATAAGTCTGTGAAATCAGATACATATTTTACACTTACATCTCAGTTGGAATGCTAAATATTCATCAAAATATTTTTATACTGTACTTTTTTATTTCTTTCTAATTTCCTGTATGTTATTTAGTTATTTTCTTAATGGTTACTTTGAGGATTACAATTCATATCTTAAACCAATAACAATTTATGAATTAATACCAAATAAGAGTCAATGGTATCCAGAAACCCAGCTCCTATACAACAGCATCTATTATCTTTTAGGTTATTGTTATAAATTACATCTTTATACATTGTGTGCCCACTAATGTAGATTATAATTAGTGCTTTGTGAATTTGTCTTTAAAATTATATAGGCAAAACTAACAAACCAAAATTACATGGAGAAAACTGTGCTTGAACAACAATAAATTTTTTTAAGAGAAAGGAAAAAAAAAAGAAAGAAACCATGAAGGCCAGAAAGCAGTGGGCTTTTATATCTTCAATGTGCTGAAAGAAAAAAAAATGGATTTTTTAACGGCAAACAGTAATTCTATAGCTAGAAAAGTTATCTTTCAAAAATGAAAGTAAAATTAAGTTGTTTCAGATAAACAAAACTTGACGAATATTTTTGCTATCAGACTTGCCCTCCGGGAGATCTTCAGCTAAAGAGAGATCTTAAGGAGAGATCTTCAACTAAAAGGAAAGGACACTAAACAGTAACTCAAAACAAAATATTTGATTTATATTTAGAGTTCATAAAATGTAGTTGAAAATAGATTAATATTCATAAATTGTTCCAAACATACTTCAGAAGTTTTCCAGTAGCTGAATTGAGTACCTATTTTAAATTTTAACTAGTTAAAATAAATACAATTTAAAATTTAATTCTCAGATTCACAAGCCTCATTTCAAGTGCTCAGTAGGCACATGTGGTTAGTGTCTGTCACATCCGATGGCACAGTACTAGACAACATGTCATTGCTAGATGGGGTTGAAGGAGACATGGTTTTGAGTTGTAAACCAGTGGGGCATGGATGGAAGAAGAGTTCGTAGAGGCCAAGTTTGAAGATATATAAGAGATAAGCGTTAGGGTGGTCAGTGACGTGGGCTGTGGAAGAATTCACCAAGGGGAAAAAGTGCAGAGAGTAAAGGTTTTATTTTTACTTTCCCAAGGGAGGGAAAGGGCCGTGCACCAGCTGGAGACGTGCACCAGCACCAGCACTGAGGGGCTCGGGCTGTGAGTTTTTATCGGGTAACAGGGAGGCTGTAGAGCAGGATATTTCAGGGGGCTGCAACTTGTTTGGTGTTATCTTTGGGTGCAGGGTCTGGTCAGGGTCGTTGTGGTCTGGTATGTCCTGTTTCGCAAGTTCCAGGAGCCTCTGTGCCTTCAGGGCGCTTCCAGTAATTTTCTAGCCCTGAGGATAAAGGCTCATACAACAATTAGGGTCGGTCATGCTTTACGGGGTCCAGCCAGCTCTGGGCGAGAGGGCCTGAGAAAGTGGCTTTTGTGCTATTAATAGGCACTGGTAGTGAATTGTTGACAGAAGCCTACATGCAAGGTCAGACCAGTGTTGTACTGGCGGTGGAAGAGTTAACAGTCTTGGGTTTGAGGTCAGGCCTGAGGGGCATTGATATTGCAGGGTAGGAAAATTTTCCCTTTCGCCCTCTAGGATCTTTGGTTGGTGTTATTAAATTGCCACAAGATAGATAAACAGGTGAAAAACAAAAGTTAATAACTTTTTTTAAAAAATGTATTCAAAAAATGTACAAAGCGTTTATTTGGACACTGCTTAAAAAAAAAAAAAAGACCAGTCTGGGAGCGCGGAGTCTAAACCACCTGCAAGCTGTGTGGTAGGTAGAAAAAACAAGCATGGCCTTCATCCCAGAGTTTTGCCAGAGTTTTCATACGTCAAGCAGTGGGGTGAAGATGTAAACCATTCTGAAAGGATTTACCTTAGCTACACACAAAAGGGTGGGGGAAGGTGAAGCGGGGCCGGTTCTGGGAGCGAAGAAGCAGGGTCCATAAAGCTCCTGTGTAAACAAGAAGCAGAGGCTCCTGGGGTTCCATGGCGCCTAGCTATTTTCTTTTTTTTTTTTCCAGATAATCTTGGAAATAGCCACCAAGTTTAAGCAGTCTTTTGTTGGTTTTGCACTGCAGTTGTTAAGTGATTAACCCCTTTTTGTCTCTCCCTTCCACTCTCTGCTCTGCGGTAATTTAATTTAGGACTTCATTATTTTCTCCTCGTCACTGCATACCTCCTGTAAACACAGAAAAGACCCAGAAAAACAGAAACTCTCGGAAATGGTTGAAGCCATTACCTTAAACACGGTCTTCAGCTGAAAACAAAAGGAGATGTTGGGGGGTGGGGAGTCAGTTATGGGAGGCTCTCAGGAAAAGCATAGTAAACAAGAGTAAGGCCATTATGCAGATTTAAGTCATAGTTTTCTCTATTGATAGGGGTTTCTAAAGATTGAGTCACTCCCCTCTTCCCGCAGGCACCCTGACAAATGGAGATTTCCCTTACAAATGTAAATCTCTCCTTACAAAGGATAACTTACTGGTTTTCTGAGCTTCTCCCCTGAAGGCTTTTTCTTAAAAAACAACCAGCCTAAAAGAATACTACCAAAGAGACGTATTTTGAGGTGGAAAATTCTGTTCCTCTACAATAGTTTAAAAATAGAGATTTACAATCCAAAAAGATAGCATAGACACATTTCTCCCTGTTCCTTCCTGCTAAGCAAAACCATCGACCCTGGATATAAAACAGAGACAAAGGGAAACTATGAAAAAGGTGAGCTCATTTAGGATCCCCGGACTGTAGGAACATCACAGCTGTAGGGCATCTTACGTCCCCCTCACCCGACAGAAGCAGCGCAGGCCCAGCATTTTCCAATGTCCAACCTAGCAACATAGACAGCTCGAGTGGGCTCCTTCCTTTCCTGGATCAATGGAAGTCCCTCTAAGGACATAAGGCAAGGCTCATTCCACAGGGGGAAGGAAGCTCACTTGCAGTAAGTGGCCATGGGAAGCGCTCTCCTTCTCCGCAGGGCCTGAGACTCCTCTCCCCCATCAGCACCCCCGGGGGTGGGCTGGGGCGGGGTGGGGGCGGGGTGGCGGGGGGCGGACGACCTGCTGGAGGGATGCAGCCACAGCTAGAGACCAGGCCGAGAAAACTTCTCTTACCTTGAAGGCCCCTGTGGGGGTACAAAAATATATACTTTTCCTCCTACCTTCTAAATTCTTCCAGCTGGGTCAATAATCAAATTAACAGAGATAGATTAACAGGAGAAAAATCAAAGTTTTGATATACGCACATGGGGAATTCACATAAGTGTGAAAATTCCAAAGACAGTGGATATATACAACATTTTTGGACAAAGGAGAAAAGGGAGAAAGGGGTATTAGATTTCAGAAGTGAGAATGGGCAATTTACAGGTAGTTGAGGAAGAGCAGAATGTATGGCATGAAAATCCTTCCTAGGCAACTCGAACTATGGGACACAGTGGGTATCTGGCTAACAGGCTTGGAGTCTTCCCAACTAATGCTAGAGTGAAGATTCTTAAGGTGATTAAGCCAAGGCTCCCTCCCTAAAGGTTTTTTGTCTGAATCTCTTGAGCAGGAAAGAGGGGAGGCTCAAAGGTTTCTTAATAAACAGCTTAAAATCAATATCCAAAAAACGCAGCTTCAGGGTAGGAAAACTTCGGTCCCTTCATCCCAAAGACCTAAGATTCCCTTCTCCCAAGCAGAGGTGTGAGGCTGGCGGGTGAAAAAGTGGCAGAAAGGACCCAACAAAATGGCCAGATTTGGAAAACCCCTCCGCTGCCCACAGGCACTGGGGTTAGCAGGCAGAATCAGCAACGAGCACGCAGACGCAACAAAGATCCTGGCCCAGCATGCTTGCTTTGATTTTGCAGACCTGAGATGCTCCTTCCCTGAACACAGACATCTGGGCAGCCAGGAGGCACCGCACAGGGCAGTCCATTACATCCCTCTACCACTGAGAAACGCTGAAGGCTTGCCCTGTAGAAATCAGTCTCGAATTGTAAGGGGAAAAGACACCAGCAAAGACAGGTGGGGGCACCCAAGGCACCACGTAGACCAAGCAGATGAAAAATAACACCGCAAAGGCTCTGAAAATTCAAGTGGTATGGGAACCACAGCACAAAAACTAGGCCAAAATCGGCACGCTCACCCTAAACAGGGGGACTAGCTGCTGAAATAAAAGGTTCTAACAGGACCCAGAGTCTCCTAACATCATAGACGACTGCCCAGGATACAATAGAAAATTATTCATTATTCCAAGAACCAAGAAAAAGTCACAGCTTGAATGAGAAAAGATAATCAACTGCCGCCAACACTGAGATGACTCAGATGTTCAAATGATCTGACAAAGATTTTAAAGCAGCTGTCATAAAAATGTTCCAATAATCAATGACAAACTCTACCAATTATCTTGAAGCAAATGAAAAATAAGAGAAATCTCGGCAACAAAATAGGGGGTTTTTTTAACAAATGGAAATGATAGAACTTAAAAGTATGGTAAAAGAAATAAAAACTTCACTGGATGGGCTCAATAATAGAGCGGGGACGGCAGCAGGCAAGATGAGTAAATTAAAGACAGATAGGTAGAATTCACCCAATCTGTACAATAGAGAGAAAATTGACTGAAAACATTGAACAGAGATTCATAGGCCTGGGAGACAATAACAAAAGACCCAGCATCCATATCACGGGAGCCCAGAAGTCTCTTGAAAGACAGTGAGGCCAAAGGCTGGATTGACAAGGAGAAAATTCTGATATCCTAAAATAATTACAGCAGGCCAAAGGGTGAAAGGAAGAGACAAAAAGGGGTTAATAGTTAACAACTGCAGTGCAAAACCAACAAAAGACTGCTTACACTCCATGGCTATTTCTGAGATTATCTAAAAAGGGAGAAAACTCAGGACCATGGAACCCCAGGAGCCTCTGCTTCTTGTTTACACAGGAGCTTTATGGACCCTGCTTCTTCTCTCCCAGAGCCGGCCCGCTTCACCTTCCCCCACCCTTTTGTGTGTAGCTAAGATAAATCCTTTCAGAATGGCTTACATCCTCACCCCACTGCTTGACGTATGAAAACTCTTGCAAAACTGTGGGATGAAGGCCATGCTTGTTTTTTCTACCTACCATGCAGTTTGCAGGTGGTTTAGACTCCGCGCCCCAAGACAGGATTTTTTTTTTTTTTGGTTGGTTGCTTGTTTTTTGGCTAGCAATGGCCTAATAAACTCTTTTCTTTAAAAAGACTTTAAGCTGTGAAAGTTAAAATTTTTTGTTGGACAGAATAAGTAATTAATGTCCCGAATTTGGCAAAAAACACAAACCTATAGATCCAAGAAGCTGAGGGAATCTCAATCATGTCAAGATGTATCATAATTAAACTTTTGAAAACTAAAGACAGTGAAAAAAATTTGAAAGCAGCCAGAAGGAAACAAAGCATTACTTTTAGGAGAACACCAAATTAATGACAGCAGATTGGATGGAGGAATTGGGGAGATATTATTAAAGGGTACAAATTTGCAACTGCTAGATAAGAAAGTTCTGCAGATCTAATGCACAGCATGGTGAATATAGTTAACGATAATGCATTATACACTTGAATGTTGTTGTGGAGAAGGTAGAAACTTCTCTACCCTCAAGGTTCTTTTGACTGGTTTAATAATCAAATAAATAAGAGACAAACCAGCAAGAGAACATAATCGAATTTAATACACAAAGTAGGGGCAAAAGTATGTTTGCGGTTGTTCATATAGAAAATAACACAATAATTAATAAATAATACAAGAATAAACTGTGTTTCCTGTACTCACAACTAAAAACCTACTTTCGCCTCACCTTGTGTGTATATAGTATGGTAACAATGCATACATAAGAAAGTCAGAGACCCCACATGCACAAGAGCTTCATAGAAAGGGAACACGGGTATATAAGACATTCTGAGCTCGGGAGGAAGGATAAGGTACATCGGTGGCTTCAAAAGGTCATTGCAGAATGATAAAAACAGCAGTTGTTTAGTAAATAAGAGTTTGTCCTGCCATATAGGTGGATTAGAGAGAGATAATCTTTTATGGGCAAGGCCCCTAATTCAAATTCTTCTATGTAGTTAAAGGAAGGGCCAGAAGTTTCTCTTGATCGTAAAGCTAAAATCACCTGTAGCTCAAAATAATCCACATACCGCTGAAGCACATCTTCAGGTGGCTCATTCTGAAGCCCCATATTGCCGGAAGAGTAGACCTTAAATTTTCTCATAGCAGAAAAGAAATGATAACTATGTGACAAGATGGCGGTGGCAGCTAACGCTATAGTGGTAATCATCTTGCAATAAATAAGTGCATCAAATCAACACACTGCACATCTTAAACTTACATAATGTTATATGTCAATTATATCCCAATTTTTTAAATTAAAAATAGACTTTTTAAAAATGATAGCAGATTTCTCACCTGGACGCCGGAAGGAAGTGGCGTAACAGTTTTCAAAGTGCTGGGAGAAAATAAGTTTCAACTGCAGATTCTATAGCTGGTGAAACTATCCTTCATGCGAGAAGGGGGAAATAAAGGGCTTCTGGGTTGGTGAACACATGGAGATTTGGGGAGAATGGCTCACACCTGCGGAGACCAGGAAAGTTCCAAACCCCTTCCTACATACCTTGCCCTGTGCATGTCTTCCATCTCGCTATTCCTGAGTTATATCTTTTTATAATAAACCGGTAATCTAGTAAGTAAAATGTTCCTCTGAGTTCTGTGAGACACTCTAGAAAATTAATCAAACCCAAGGAGGGCGTCATGAGAACCTCTGTTTGATAGCCAGTTGATCAGGAGTAGAGGTAACAACCTGGCTTTATGACTGGTATCTGAAGTGGTGGGGGAGAGGCAGTCTTACAGGACCGAACACTTAATCTTTAGAATGGCCATTTGAATAGCATTTATTGGAATTTATGTTTTTTTAAAAAGCAATCTTGTGATTTTTAAAAATGTTTTATTTATTGATTTAGAGCGGAGGTGGGTAGAAAGAAACATCAATTTGTTTTTTCACTTATTGATGATTGATGATTTTTGTATGTGCCCTGACTGGGGATCAAACCTGCAACCTTGACATATTGAAACAATGCTATAACCAACTGAGTTACCTGGCCAGGGTGCTATTGGGCATTATTAGTTGAAGTTACCTCTATGACTGAAAGACATAAAGTGATCTTAAAACCTGAAATACCTGCAACATCTACGATGTTGTTGGAGAAATGCCCTAATGGGGATGGCAGTGCCCAGAAGAGTTCCATAACGATGTGGGAATGGTTTATACAGGACCATGCTCTCTAGGGAATGCAAAGAGGAGATACTTGCGAGCAGGGAGCCTCTTTTCTCCTATGACTGACTCTGGATCTATGTGAGGAGCTGCTGAATTCTATTTTCTCTTGGTCAGTGCCCTATAAACAGCTCTCGACTGACTGCTTGGATGGCTGTTCCATGGCAGATGGACAACATTCTGTTTGGAAGGCCATCATTCTGAGGAAGACAAAGACAAACCAGCTTGTTGGTTTGCAGCGCATGTTGTTTGCCCAGTAGTTACGAATACCTGAATAGTGGTAAAAACCCCTATGTTTCGGTTTTTACTGACTCTTGGGCTGTGGCCAATGTCCTGGGCCCTATGGTCAGGCAGGAGGGCAATGGAAACCTGTCCTATTAAAGGGATGCATGTGCAAGGCATGATCCTATGGAAATGTGAGGGGTGCATTAAAGTAGGACATGTCAATGCTCGTCAGATGAACACCTTTCCAGGTTTGGAAGGTAACTGGAACTGACAAGCGGGTATCCCCATGTACTCGCTTAAGGTGGCCGCCTTGGGTCCGTGAGATGTGTAGACATGGGAGTCTGCAGCAATGCAGAGATGGGCTGAATGTAGACACAGTCCTCTTGTACCCTCTGAGGCATAAAATGCCGATAACTCTTCTGTCTACCAAGAAGAGAAGCAGAGAGTATAAATGGCTATGTGGCAGATTTCCTGGGGGAAGGGCCCAGGACATAGCTGGCAAGTCAAACTGATGCTGCTACCCATGGGGGGTTACAAATGGGTCCTGACAGGAATAGGTAATAGGACAAAGCCACTTTCTCAGGTCCTCTTTCCCAGAGCTGGCTGGACCCCGTAAAGCATGACCGACCCTAATTGTTGGATGAGCCTTTATCCTCAGGGCTAGAAAATTACTGGAAGAGCCCTGAAGGCACAGAAGCTCCTGGAACTTGCGAAACAGGACATACCAGACAACAACGACCCTGACCAGACCCTGCACCCAAAGATAACATCAAACAAGTTGCAGCCCCACTGAAACACCCTGCTCTACAGCCAGCCCATTACCCCATAAAAGTCCAAAGTCCTAACCCCTCAGGGCTGGTGCATTTCTCCACACCTAGCCCTTTCCCTCCCTTGGGATGGTAAATACCTTACTCTCTGCATTTCCTTCTCTTTGTGAATTCTTTCACAGCCTGTGTCACTGACTATCCAACAACAGACTAACTCTAGACTGGGCTTGGTTTACCCAGCGGCAAATGCGAACATTCAGAGTATTACAATATAAAAGAACCAGGACAGAAGATATTGCATCAATTTGGATACCTGAGCATCATTTCTTTAAACCAAGGAACACACTTTACAGCCGATAATATCCACCAATGGGCAGAGATACCCTCCTCAGGGTAATATTTTCATAGAGAATTAGAACAGGCAATTAAAACAGTGGTTGCCTGACTGGCACCCCAACTGCCAAGGCCCACAGCCCTTCATCCAGGGGCTTTGCGCTGCCCAAGGGCCAGGAGTCCCTGTGGCTGCAAAGGGTGTGCCTTCTGCAGCCAAGGGCATGGAACGGGGACTCCCCCGGCCTTGAGGTCACTGCTCTCATTTTCTCTTCATAGATGTGAATGCCCTCAGCCCAGGAGGTGGCCCGCGACCTGCACCTGCGAGATGTGTGCCAATGAGGACCAGGAGGTGGAACTGGAAGCATTACATCCTGTATAGAAGGAGATGAGACTTCCCAGGAATTAAGCCCAGTTTCATTTCAATATAGGATATGTGAAAATGGTGACCCCAAAGCTTTCTTAATAGAGATTTCCTGACAGAAATATATCCCCAGACACCTCCAATTACATCTATGAAGGCTTTAAAAAAAAATACCATATCCTCAGCTGTAAAGCAGAGCATGTTAGCTAAGTTATAGGAAGCAGTGGAAGTTAATCTCAGCACTGCTATGACCTACACGTTGTTTGAACAGTAAAGAGCGTTTTATGGAGAATCACCATCCTGTTAATTCTACCTTATCCATAAGCAATATCATCTCAGTTGGAACTCCTAATGTAGCCCCATCAAGTAAGAAAAAAAGATAGCCCTAGCCAAGTGGCTCACTTGGTTGGAACATCATCCCATACACAGAAAGGTTGCAGGTTCAATTCTTAGTCGGGGCACATAACGAGGTTGTCGGTTTGACTCCCAGCTGGTTGGGACACACATGGGAGGCAGTTGATAGGTGTTTCTCTCTAACATCAATGTTTCTCTTCCTCTCTCTCTCTCCCTTCTTGTCAACCTAAAATCAATAAACATAACCTCAGCTGAGGATTTATTTTTTAATTAAAAAAAAAAGACATGGGGTCTCTTCTGGAGCACACCCATGCTTTTCTTCCCCAGGTTTGTACAGCCGCAGCTGTCCTGGGCTTACCCCCTGAACCTGTCTCCAGAGCTCCCTTTTCTCTGACTTTTCAGGGAGCTAACAGTAGCCCCACCATGGCTCGCTATTTCCTATAATGTTTCTAGGGAGCCAATGCAGAGCACCGCCTAGGCTCTCTCCTGTTGCTTGTTATACCCTAAGCCATTCCTTTGTTTCACTGTCCCCACCTTTAATAAACATATTGTCAAAATTTCAAAAAAAAATACCCTTTTCTGCACATCCTCACCAGCACTTGTTAGTTCTTATCTTTCTGATGACACCCATTCTAACAGGTGTGAGATATCTCACTGTGGTTTTGATTTGCATTTCTCTGATAATTAGTGATGCTGAGCACCTTTTCATGTACCTGTTAGTTATCCGTATGTTTTCTTTGGGAAAATGTCTATTCAGATCCTTTGCTGATATTTTTTTTTTAATGTTAAAGAAAGAGATGATTATTTATTTTATTTATTTTTACTTGTCTTTAAAGAGAGGGGAAGGGAGGGAGAAAGACTGGGAGAGAAACATGGATGTGTGAGATACATTGATCAGTAGCCTCTTGCACACCCTCAGCTGGGGACCTGACCTGCAACCCAGGCGTGTGCCCTGACTGGGAATCAAACCAGTGACCTTTTGGCTCACAGGCCAGCGCTCAATCCACTGAGCCACAGCAGCCAGGGCCCTTTGCTGGTGTGGTTTTTTAATTGGATTGTTTGTTTTTATTAAATTTTAATTTATTTTATTTTATTGATCTTTAGAGCGAGAGGAAGGGAGAGAGAAACATCAGTTTGTTGTTCTACTTATTTATGCATTCATTGGTTAACTCTTGTACGTGCCCTGACTGGGGATTGAACCTGCAACCCTGGTATATCAGGATGATGCTTTAACCAACTGAGCTACCTAGCCAGGGCTACTTTTATTATTTTTTAACTTTATGGCCTGGGAATGTTGATTTACCTCAAATAGCTTGGGTGATTAAAATACAAAATCAAGATGCCCAAGATCTGGGAGTTAATCTTGTTCTCTGCTATGTCTCCTATCTCCAGAAACTAGACCATGTGTACACATGGTACACAGGTAATAACTGGTAAGTGACTGAATCATTGATTATAGTTGTAAATTTTTTAACAAATGAAAGTTTCTACATAAATGCTTTGGAAGCATTGAGCTATTTTAGTAACTGAGAAAAAATTTGCATTAAGTTTTAATTGTTGACAATAAATATGATAGGCAGACAAAAGTCATTGTAAAAACGTTGGTGGGGAGAATTTTTGCAATTTACCTTTCAAATTCTAGAAGTAATGAGAATGGCAAGAGGAAAGCCATTTAATCTTTTGGAATACTTCATCTTCTTTATGTGGTTTAAGGAAATTTTTGGATGTCTTAGGGCACAGTATTGGAAATATTTACTTACTTTGCAGGTTAATTAAAAGTGAAAAATTGAAGGTTACATCTACTTATATCAATTTTTGCATTAATCTTATTATAGAAACTGCACTGAAAGAATCATTATACCTTGAAAAGAAATAGAAAAAAGGGCAAAAGAAAACAACTTTCAAAAGCTCAGAAACATGAGCTGACAGATAAAACAGATCAGAAAGTACTTCCTCAAGGATGGAACTGGGTTGAGGTGGTAAAGAATTTAAGCAAAACTGGCTCTAAAGATGATGAAGAGCTCTTGGCATTTGAAGCAAGGGAAGAGCATCCTTTAAAAAGTAAGCTGGGGCCCTGGCCAGGTAGCTCAGTTGATTAGGGTGTCGTCCTGAAGCACCAAGGTTGCAGGGAACATACAAAAATCAACCAGTGAGTGCATGAACAAGTGAAACAACAAATTTCCTTGTCTTTCTTTCTTTCTTTCTTTCTTTCTTTCTTTCTTTTCTTTCTCTCTCCCTCTCTAAAATATAAATGAGTAAATAAATAAATGTTAAAAAATTAAACTGGGTTCAAAGTCTTTCATTCCTCTTTTCTGGTATTGAAGTGGCTTTTTATAAAACAACTTTTTGAATGTTTTTATGTAAAAGTGTTTTAAGGTGAAAGTTCATAGAGAGATTCAAGTTCATAAAGAGGTTGTATTAAATTCTTTTCACAAACTTGGCTTAATAAAAGGTGAAAATATTACTGTATAGTATACTTTCAAAGCTTTTTAAGCTTTGTCAATGGACAAATATGGAGGATAATAAATAATCAATGTTAATTTATATGATCTTATTCTTGGATGTGATAACTTTTTAAGCAGTATGAAGCCCTTTTCAAAAATGTTTGCCCCAGTAGAATAGAATATGAGTGAACGATTATTCAGCAGTATGATCTATTTGTTTTTTTAAAAGAAATCTGTTTTATTCCTCTTCACACAGAACAGTATATGAAGGAATCTATCTCCTGACTCCATACATCTCTTACACAAAAATGCCCCCTCAAATATGCCCAGTTATACATCCCACTTCAGTCATGGAGAACTGGCAGTTAGTAGGTGGGGCAGAAGTTTCAGGAAGGTTTTTTGAGACATTTTTGTGGGAAGTTTTTGGGTCAAGGTGAAAGATTAGACCCAAGAGTGGATATTCCACCCTCCATCTTCTTGGGGAAATACAAATCCCGAAGGTTTTGTGAAGGAAGGCCCCTCTCAGCGACCTAGGGAGTAGAATAGCCTAGACCTACTGCCTGGGTGGAGACAAAGAAAGGATAGGGTTAAGCGGTAGAGATTACAGACCCCTTGGGAGTGAAAAAGCATGTGGGGGGGCAAAGGGACTGAGAGAGCCCAGAGGTCCAAGTCATAAATTCCACCCCCTCCCTAGTTCTGAGCAGAAACTCCTCTTTCCAAGAGTAGAATGGAGTTTTAGTTCAGCGACTGGCTTTCCTCCAGGGCACAGGGAGGACGAGCCAGGCAACAATCCCAGGGCTGCGAAGTAGAGTTAAGGTGTCAGACCAAGAGACGGACACTGATACAATCAACACTCACAGACCACAGCATTTTTGAAGCTATGGGCCAGAGTGAGGGAAAAGAATGCAGCTGGGACTGAAATACAGAATTTTATAAGCCCTATCCAATAAAATTTAAATTACTGCTTCTTCCACTCTGTCCCCTGCCTATGAGCTGTTCCAATCTTTTTTCCAAGGCTGGGGGACGGGGCAGTAAGAAGGGAGAAAATGCTGAGGCCGCCAAGTGGGGCCGCGGCTGAGACTAGATATACTTCTCACCACCACCACCCCCATTCTTTCTATAGGAAAGAATGCTCTCTTTCCCTCCCCATGCTGGACATAGGAACTATTGGGGTGGAGGCTGGGTAAACATAAAGGGAGAAAAAAGCATAGCACTTTCTTTCTCCTGCTTTGTGATCTGAAGTGTAGCTGCAGCAAAGGGCACAGAAGTTAAGAAGAAAATTTGCAAGATAGGAGAAGGGAACATAATCCAGTCTAGAAAGGAAGAGGTGTTGCCCCCGCCCTGCATCCAAATCTGTTGGGAGCTTCACTCCCAGAACTTCGAGAAACTGAGAAGGAATGGGAAGCACCTAAGGGCTTGGAGGGAGAAGCCACAGACAGGATGGAAATGTAAGGGTCCCCTGTGATCCCCGCGGTGACCCTGAGAGCATCAGGTGGGGGACTGGATGAGAAGTCACAGCAGATGTGGATTTTTTCAGGGGACAAGGAGCCAGGAACAGTGGGGTTTTCACTGAAGGAGTGACCGCTCGATCTGTTCGTTCGCTGACTGCAGCATTTGAGACACAGTCTGCTCCGTAAGGGGGACATCTTCACCCCTTAATGCCACCCGGTGTACCACTTGTTGGGGATTGCTCTCTAGGATCACTCCTCCATCTACGATTTCATCCACAGCTGAGAAGAGCTCCTCCGTGTTCTCCAGCCGAGCTCGCTTTTCTACATTTTTCCTCAGTATCTGGCTCAATGAGTCAGAGGCCGTTCACAACAGCCATGAGCATCAGCTCATTTTCATAGGAGCTGCCAATTGCACAGAAATAAAGATCGATACGGCTTTTGTATACTACTGTTAGGCCTTCCAAGAGGGCAATTTCACTGTCAGTTTGATGGGTCTTGTTGAAAATGTTCTTCTCAAAGGCCTCTTGCTCCTTGACACTGGGGTAGGTGTTGTCATAGTACTTGGCAAAAAGTCGATCTCCATCACTGCCCAGAATCAGGATGGCTTTGACAGTATGCAGGGAGGGTTCCAAAATCAGCATCTCCACCTTGCCCCACAGTTGGTGCTGAAGTGGAGCCGTAAAAAGCGTGATCCATATTCATAGGCTTCTTGTCTTAATAACATTTCCATTTCTTCTTTCTCTTAATTACTGAAGCATAAGTCGCTTCAGAGAAATTTAAATACTGGCATGTGAGCTTTATACATAATATTCTTTGTAGCCCCCTTTTTTTTATTTTTCAAGGGTGAACGACTTCTCGTTAATAAGTAAATATTTGTTTAGACTTTCCTCTTGGTTTAGGTCATGATGTTTGATCATGAAAGCTTTCCACAGTATGTGGAATAGGGGAATATAAAAATAAATCTGCCGAATGCAAAAGAAGGCATCTGAATGGAAGTGCTGGTTCCTGTGAAAAACATCTCACTGCGTATACCAAGATGGGAGCGAAAGATGCCTTAATATTTAATTTTTGCATTGTTGGAGACAATGATTTTAATAAATTTCTATTTATCTGCTATTGTGTATTTTGTGTTGTTTGGTAACTGATGTCTTCTAAATGATTTACTGTGAAACCACATTTCAAGTTTTGTTTCTTTGCAAGCATTCAAAGGTGTTTCTCAACCCAAGCATCTTTGTAATTGGAAAGAAGTATCTCAAATTCTGAACGGTAGTACATACTTGACTTATTTAAAAAATCATTAATAGAGGAAACCATTAGTGCAGTTTTATCAGGGAGTTATTGATGTCTTTGTGTGATTTACAGCAATTCTGTATCTGTTCCCCAGCTTTAAAAATATTAGAACTACTGCAGTGGGATCTGGGAGGGGAGGTTGTTGGTTCCTCAGTTCTACCTGTGAACCTTAGGTCTGAGTTTTTAAAGAACAATTAAATTTTAAAGGAGTTTCCTCAGCATAAGAGCAGTTTGGGTTGTATTCATGGTTTTTACTGGGTTAACATTGGCTTCAGTTAAATCATTTGAATTATGAAGTAAGTATAATTATGGTAAAGAAGTTTAATGTCATTTTTAAAAGCCAAATCGCATTTTATTTCTTGAAATAATGTGATAGAGAGAAACATTAAAATGTAGGGCCACCAAAATATGCTGACTTTTGTTTTGGGGCTGTGTGTGGAGTTTTTGTTGTGTTGATTTGCTTGTTTTTTAAAGAAACAAACTGCTACATCTGCTAGTGGAAGAAAATACTTTGTTTTGCTCTGAAGATTCCAGAATTGTTCAAGCTTATCATGACTCATAGATTACAAAGAATAAGGCTAATAAAATGACGATGAACTATTTTTACTCTTTTTATATGAAATGTACAAATTCCAGGGAGTGATGGTGGCAGTGGTGCCTCTCGCTACCTTCTGTAAAACACTTGATCATTCTCTCACAATATTGCCATCACTGTTTAACACTCCCAAGTACATTTTCTCAAACTCTGCTTACTTAAAATTGAATGCAAAGACATAATTAGAAGCAATAAAATCTGAATTTTACACACATACAAAACAGTGGTTGTCTAAAACTGGGAGAGAAAAGCATGAAGGCCTGGCTTACACGCCTTCGTGAGTGTGTGCTCACACTCAACATGAACGTGAGTTGGGGCTGAAGTAGTGTTCCTACTGGGTAGATTTTTTTCTG
>PVJD01013531.1:0-33557 GCA_004026545.1 Mormoops blainvillei
CCCAGTAATTTTAAAACATCGAAAGCCGTTGGTTTGGTTTGGTCTGGGAGGAAACCATGAAAATGAAAACTGGCAGATTAGGAAATGAAACTGGCTAATGCTAGCGATGACCATCCTTATAGTAAGAAAACACCGAAGATGGTCTGTGTGAGTGCCCTCTGGCGCCATTACGTCTTTGGGCACCTTGTCACGTTCAGCGAGAGCTCATCACCCCGCTTCTCGGTGTGTGATAGGATGGTGTGAGCCATGGTGTGAGTTTTCCACTTATCTCAGAATTGTGATTAGAGCTCACAGCTGAGCCCAGAAGGGGCTGAGCCCATGAAGTCCAGGTTCAGAGGACCAGCACCCGCGGCGGGTTCCTAAACCGGGGAGGCCGGGCTGAATCTGCCCCAACGAGCCATGTCCATCCTTCCGGTCTGCGTTTTGTAGGAAGTGTCTTAATTTCCTGCTGATTTTACCATTGACCTGGGGCCTAAGTGGTCTCTGAAGTGGCAGAGTGTCAGCCGTCTCCTGCCGTGACAGGGAACAGTTTCCCAAAGGCCCTCCAGTGTCCAGGTGTCCAGGAAAGGTGCAGCGTTCAGTGGCCCTGTCTCAGCAGGCTGCCGTGGAGGGTCTCAGACACCCCGAGGCGGGCGTCCAGAGGTTGCCGCCCGGCACATCACTCCCTTTGGCAGCCAGAGGGACTCAGCATCGTGTCCTTCCTACTCGGAGCCCTACTTAGTTCGTACCTGAAGGACACTTCTCCTCCGTGGGCCTCTGCCGTGCTGCTTAGAGAAGGACCAAGTCGGAGGACGGTGGTGCCGGCTCCCCACCCGGTCTGGCCGCTCTCCGCGGCCACCTACCAGTAACGGCCACGGAACTGTCCGCTTCCTTCTCTCTGCGGGAGAAAACCAAGAAACAAGTTGCTCTGAGCAACGTGCTTTCAGATTTACGAGCCTGGGACTCCCCGACTTAACGATGATACCATTTGGTGCCGGGCTTATACCTGCTTTCTTCACCACGAAAAGCTTCCTCTGGAAGGGAGAAGATTATATTATAGAAAGTTGAAAAATGACTTATAGTTTCCCTGTGTTCTTGATGCCATAATTAAACGTCGCCCTCGGTAATTATAATCGTCGTGCTCCATTATTGGATACTCTGTGTTCAGTGCTCTGCTAATGCTTAACCTGTATAATCTCTTTATTTTTAAAACAAACCTGCAGGGAAGCCTTTGTGCCATTTTACTGCGGAGACAACCGAGGCTCCCCTGAGACACAGCACGCCTTCAGCGTCCCTGTACTGTCTTTTCTGTAGTCTGACGATCCTGCCTTGGCGGGCGGCGTGCCGAACCATCCTGTCTCCATTTTTAGGGTTTGCAGCCTCGTCCCCCGGATGGTGTCAGATCAGATGTGACCTGGGCTGTGAGCTCAGTGTGAGCTCTGACGTATGGGCTGCTGCCCCTCTGTCCTGGGTGTCCGAGGACCTTTTATTTGGCTTACGCTCTCCAGTCGACAAGAATGCCGGGCCCCGGCTCTCTGGAAGGGGCTGTGATATTTTGTAAAATTGGTGGCAAAGATGCAGCGCTTGATATTTGTTGAGGTGCTGCAGGTTCAAGGCATAAATGGTTTTCAGAAAGTACCTGGATGAGTTTGTCTGAGAGGTTTGACTCTGAGCGCAGAACTACCGTTCCTACGGCTGGCACGTCATCTTCGGTCCCTAGGTCCTGGCACACGTCCGTCAGTCCCCACAGCTGTCTTCACTGGTTCCTCTGGACCACCTGGTGCCGCCCAGCCCCCTCCTGGCACCTCTTCCTCCCAAGAGCAGGTGAGGGGGGCGATGGACAGAAGGCGTAGCCTGGTGTCTGTGGGCAGCTTTCTCTCCTTGACCTTGTCACCAGCCAGCCGGGATGCGTTGGGGAAGGCAGTTAACCTCTCTGGGCCTCGGTTTCCTTACTTGTACAATGGCGGCACTGGACCCCTGCCACACGGATCTCCCAAGAGACCATTTTGATGGAAAGTCAGGCTGTTTAGGGTGCAGAAAACCATCGAGCTCCAGCCGGAAACATCTCCCTGGTGCCCGTGACAGTGGGTGGGTGAACTGGGTGGAGCTGGGGAGCTCTCTAGTGATTCCTGTGTTTCTGGAGTCCGAGCGCTGCTGCCTACCTCTCAGATGCAGGGAGCACGTCTTCATTTTCCTGATGAGAGGGCTGAGGCCCACCTGACTGTTGGCTGGCCGTGGGCTGTCCCCTACTGCTGATCGTTTACGGCGCAGACACATTGCCCACGAGTGACAGCTGATGCAAAATGGAGGGCTCTGCCCCCTTGGCCTTGTGAGTCGGGCCCCTGTAGCGGCCGCTCCGCCCCCTAACGATGATTGTTAAATTTGGAGAAAAGTTGGACTGCAGATTAATTTCAGTATATTTTCCCCTGAGGTTTCTCATTTAAAAGGTGCTAAAATTCTGAAGTGAACAATAACAAAATGTCCGCTTTATCCAAGGGGGAAGTTGCCTCTTTGCGGAAATGCTTTCTAAGGAATATTGACTTCTTGATTTGACTGAGACGTCGGTCTGGAATGACTTCCTGCAACAACCCTGCTCTCCTTCCTCCAAGTATTTCTGCCCCCCCCGCCCCCCCCCTTCTCGTCTGGTAGGAGATTGTGCCATCCGTTTGTTCCACTTTAGAAAGAATAATTATGCATCAAACTAACAAGCGTATTCCAGGTCATTAGAAAAAAAAAAGATACTGATACTTTACCGATACTTTGTACTTCCTAAGTACACACCCTCCCGCCTATGCCCTGAAATTATTTTTCTGGTTTTAAAAGTGATTCAGAGCCACTGTGGAGAATTTGGAAAATGGGGAGTTGCAAGAGAAGGAAATAAAATCAGTCACAGTCCTACACCTAGAGACAGCTGCTGCCAACATTGTAAGGCCTTTCTGTCCGATTTTTCTTCATGGCATGCTTTTAAACAAAATCAGAAAATTGGGATTCTACCGTACATTAGTTTGAATACCACTTTAAAACGCGAACATTACAGCCCTGGCCAGGTTTGCTCAGTTGGTTGGAGCATCGTCACGGACACCAAAAGGTTGAGGGTTCAGTCCCCAGCGGGGGCACGTATGGGAGGCAACTGATCGACATTTCTCCCCTCCATGTTTCTCTCTCTCAAGTCAATAAAAACATATCCTTGGGTGAAGATTAAAAACATAAGATATCAGGAAGATTCTCCATGTCATTAAATAGTTTTGAGAACCTTGTTTTGACAACTACCGCATTATGAGATTGTACTGTAACATACTAAGTCACTCTCCTGCCGTCTGGCATTTGGGCTTGTCACCTGTGCACTCGGCCCCGTCCTTTCTTAGCCTTTCGCCCCTTCCTCGTGCCTCCTTTCTGCTCTTATTACTGCTTCTCTGTCTGTGGGCGCCTTTCCCTGGACCATCTACACCTGCAGGCATGCAAGTCCGCCCCAACTCATGTCTCCAGTGGGCCATGCCCCCCACTTTTTAACTCGAGTAGTTTCGCACTTTTGGGCTTTCCCCATTTCAGTACTTTTCCCTTGTGCGGTAGCGCAGATGCTCCAGCAAGGCCCTGAGTGTGCCACCCTCCGATGACCTAGCTGCCCAGCCTCACCACCCTCCACGGGCCGTCTCATCTCATCTGATTGCATGGCACGTGTGCCTCCAGACAGCCTGTTCACGGTCTCCCGTCTGGCTTTCTGTCATCTGAAGCACGACAGTCATCCGTCAGGACCACATTCAGCCTGAGCCCTGTGGACCAACACTGGAGACTTCCTCACAAGATGACACAGCCTATCCATCAGCGGCACCCTGTGAGCAAAGACGATTTAGCCATTCGTTTCTGCAGAGAGTGCCTTACGTTACAGCCCATATTTCTCCATTCCACTTCCCAGGATGTTCCCCAAGGTCAAGCTGACAGCTGGGGAGTAGATCAGAAACGCTGTGTCTCCTCCTTTCCCTGGCGGAGTGTCCTCCTGTCAAGGACAAAAGGGAGGTGAAACTGGCAGGTCCCGGTCTTCGCGAACCAGTGCTGGGTCCTGAGATCAGCGCTGATGTTTCTGACGAACCTTCCAGACCTGTGGGCTTTCCTCTCTCTCTTTTAGAGAAGTCGAAACCGTCGGCGTTGACTGTTTGCTGATATCCATAAGGAAACACGTGGAGAGCGCCGGCCGGGCACGGGGTGGACTTGAACGGGGCCTGTGGTTTTTGCAGGCATTTGCTCTCTCCCCGCTCCAGGGAAGACCCTAAGGCGACCCTGTTAAAGGGGAAGCCTGTGGTGTGTGTACTGGGTTTGGGAACAGCAGCACAGCCAGGAAAACACAGGAGTGAGGAAACAGTGTTTACCGAGAACAGCTTTTTGGGCCTGTAATTTATATGACGGACACTTCACCCCTAAAGAGTACAGTTCTATGGTCTTTGGTATATTCATAGAGTCATGCATCCACGGTCACAGTCGATTTGAGAGCATCTCATCACCCCGTGAAAGCAACGCTGTACCCGCTGTACATTCCCATCTGCCTCGAGTCTGCCTTCTGTCTCTGTGGGTTTCCCCACTCCAGATGTTTCCTAGAAATGGCACATACAGCATGTGGCCATTACCTGTCTGGCCTCTTTCCCTCAGCAGAATGTTTTCAAGATTCATCCACATCATAGCAGGTATCAGCGCCCCGTTCCTTTTTCTTTGCAGTATAATATTCCACTGTATGGAGACACCCCGTTTTGTTTATCCCTTCACCAGCTGATGGGCGTTTGGGCTGTTTATCCTTTCGGGTATTATAAACAGCACCTCTCTGAACATGCGGGGACGGTTTCTGCGAGGATGTATGTTTACATTTCTCTTGGTTGTGCACCCAGGGGTGGGGTTGCCGGGGCCAGGCAGCAGTCCTGTGTGCATCGCCCCGAGGATATGCCAGGCTGCGGTCCAAGGCCGGCACCCCTCGTTACCTTCCCACCAGCAGGGCACGAGCGGACCTCTGAAAATACAAAGCACGCAGAACGGGCCAGAAACAGCGGCCCAGATATTTCCAGAAGTAAAATGGCATCAAAGGAAACTTGAGTTTTCCTGGGAACTCTTGAGTAATATCTGGATTTGTTTTTTTTCCTCTCTGAGAAATAGTTCACATTGGCCAGATGCCATTGGCAACGGGCTACGATAAATTCTCTCGATGGCCTTAGCCTGTTGGGTCTCTGAGCGTGTCATCTGATTACTTCTTGGGGAATTCTGAGGAGTGATGCCCAGAAGAACTCTGGGGCCACAGCACAATGGGCCAGGGTTAGGTACCCCATATAAATAAACTTAGGCCAGTGTTCGTAGTTAAACATGAAATCGATTCCAGGTGACAAGCGTTTCGGAGTTTATATTCATTTCCTGGGGCCGCCATAAAATGCCGCAGACAGGGCAGCTTAAACAGCAGCAATGTATTTTCTCATGGTTCTGGGGGCTGTAGTCTGAGGTCTCAGTGGCCGCTGGGCGGGCTTCCTCGGAGGGGGTCTCCCAATGGCCCTCCGTCTGCGTGGACCTGTGTGCTAATCTCCTGTTTTTATGGGGAAGCAGGCTTTTAGGGCCCACCCTACTGACCTCATCTGACCTTGATTACTTCTTTAAAAACCCTGTCTCCAAATAGCGTGACCTTCTGAGGTACTGGGGGTTAGGACTTCAACATACAGATTTCGAGGGGGCTCCAGTTCAGCCCACAGTAAACGTCAGTATCACAAAATTATATTGTATGTACTGCACCAGAGGCATCTGGGGGCGGGGAGGAGAAAGATTTCAAAAATGCGTGTTACTCTTGTTGGGTATCTTTGGGTGCAAGCAAGCCCCTAAGACCTGTATCTTTTTACCCCTGGTGAGCTGTTTATTCTTGGTGCAAATCGTGTCTGAAAGGCACTGTGTGCCCCAGCGTGGCCTCTAGAAACTCACGTGAAGTGGACATATCCTTACCCCCACTTCCTCTGTCCCCGCTGCCCTTCCCCCCACTCATCACATTCAACATCGGGGTCTTTTCTTTCTTTTTGAAATGACCTGGGATAATTTTTTATTTTGTTAGGAAGTCGTTCTAACGTGTGAACTGCTCGTTGTGTTAGGTACCCAATAAATGGCTGTCATCGTAGTTGTCGTGACGACTTATTTAGCCGGTTGTACCTGCTGGGTGGTAAGTAAGCTTCTAAGAGCGGGAGTTGTGTCTGGCACGTTACTATGCGTTAACGGTTTTTGGATGGCTGACTAAATGAGCGTCTTTAAGTCTCATAATCTTCACCCGTAATATGGGGTTATTATTTCACTTGTTATTGTTACATTTAATAGGAAAATATGAGAGAAAGTGTCTATAAAGAGCCTAGCATATAAAATATTCGATAACTTTTTGTCACCTTGGTACCAATATGAAAACTTCATTAAAATTTTTTTTTGAGCCCTGGCTGGTGTGGCTCAGTGGATTGGGTGTCGGCCTGTGAAGCAAAGAGTCGCCGGTTTGATTCCCAGTCAGGGCACATGCCTGGGTTGCGGGCCAGGTCCCCAGTAGGGGGCGCTGGAGAGGCAACCACACATTTATGTTTCTCTCCCTCTCTTTTTCCCTCCCTTCCTCTCTGCCTAAAAATAAATAAAATATTAAAAAAAATTTTTTTTGAATCTGCAGAGAAGTAAAAAGAGAACAGTAAAATTAATATCCAGGTATCTCTCATCTAGATTTGACAACTGTTACCATTTAGCCATATTTACTTAGTCTCTTTTCAGGTTTTTTTTTTTTTTTAAAGAATTTGAAGTAAATTACGGATACAGTTTTCTTTCATTCCCATATATTTATGTACCTTGAAGACCATACTCTGCCAAAACTATGATGCTGTTTTAATCTAACAGAATTAGTAACAATTTCTCAATATGAGCAAACAGTCTGTGTTCATGTTGTCTGGCGGTTTCCAGATGTCTTCCGCAGCTGGTCTGTTCAGCCCGGTCCACACGGAAGCTTCCCATCAGGGGCCCCACGTTTGCGCTGTTGCCGTTTCGCGGGCCAGCCCGGTTCTGCTGTTCGCATCAGCAGACTGGAAATTCCTTCAGTATGTCGGGTTAGGCACGCCCTGTCAGCTCACTCAGCACACGGACTTCGGCCGATCAGTTGTTCACGATAGTTAATGACACATTTTTTCTGGTATTAGCTGCCGACTGTTGACGTGCGTTCGTGGACGATCAAGTGCTGCTGGTGGGTCTGGGGTGGTGTGAAGAAGATGCAAACTGGGGCGTCAGAAGTTCTTCCCAGTGGAACGTGTCCAAGAGGAAAAACAGCGCTGGGGACCACGGTGTGAATCGAGGACGTGCAAATACAGGCCTGGTTCCTGCCCTCCAGGAGCTACCAATCTTAGTAGGGACAAGTATCACCAAAGCACCATACAACGCGTATGCGCTGGGAAGGTGACAAGGTCACCTTCGGGACTCAACAGAGAGGCCAGCGCCTGCCCTGAGGAAGTGGTCGTGCACTTGAAGTCCAGATAACCAGGAGAAGAAGGAAGGACGAGCTTACAGCATGTGAAAGGCCTGAGTCAGGAAGGCGTGTGGAGGGGTGAGGGGTCTGGGAGACAGTCAGCAGGTAAATTGGGAAGATTTGGTGACAGTCTGGCCATGGGAAGCAGCAGCTGGAGAAGGCGTCAGGAGGATTTCTAGGTGGATGGTTAAAGGCTGGTATCGTTGAGGAAGTCAGGAAACTTTGGAAAGAGAATCTTGTCTTTTTGTTTCTTTGCCTGGGGAATTGGGAAATGGGCGAGGTGCTGAGTTGGTTTCGACTGGGGTCCATTGGAGGTTCCCTTGAGATTTCCACCAGGGGCTGGTGGGGACGGGGCCGAGGAGGGGTCTGGGCCGCACGCAGGAGACTGGGAGTCGCGTGAGACTCGGTGGTGATGGACACAGCAGGTACAGGTGGGGCTTTCCAGAGACAGAGTAGACAGAGAATCAGGGAAGACGTAGGACCAAGCCCTGGGGAATCCTAACTCTCGGGCAGGGGGAGGGGAGCCAGAAAAGGAAAGACTGGGCGAAGCTCGCTGCCCTCGTGCGAAAGGATAGATGGATGTTAAAAGTCAGCTGGGAGAAGCCAGTGGGCAGGAGGAGGTTGAACGTGCGAAAGAGAGAAGGCTCAGTAGCAAAAGTGCCTAGAAAGGCAGGAACGGGTGGGGTCCAAAGGCCTGTGTCCCAAAGAGGTCATGGTGATACTGTCACCAAATGTTTTGCCGAATTTACGGGCGGCCACAGGAATCAGGTTTACAGAGCGTTTAGTCCCTGGTGGGCTGGTGGGCCCTGGTTCTGGCTTCCGAACTGACCCTCGTTGACTGAGGAGGAGGCGTCTGAGGGTCCGCGTGAGAGCCGAGCATCTTTGCAGACACTTTCAGGACCCACGGGGGTCTCTCCAGGTGAAAGCTCATCTCCAACATCCCCGTTATCCAAACTGCCCACGAGGCTCTATGCCCTGACTTGGCCTCAAAGGTAAAGACTTGAAGAAGCCAATACTTGTTTTTCTCCTTTTTCTCCTTTCCTCAACAGAATTATGCAGCCATACAGAAATCCTATTTTAAATTCCATGAATCAGCTCTCCTTAGTGAAAGATTTTACCATTTTTGGGCCAGTTATTGTGAAACATTTTGTAGGATGTGAAGTGACAGCTGCCTCTTATCAGGCCCCCCATTCCAGCTGCATCAGTAATTTGGGTTCCAGAAAATTATCAGACTGGAAATACTCAGGCCATAGGCAGGAAACAACCAATTAGTTTAATTCCACTGAAACTGTATTTAGATCCTGTAACACAGAGAAAGAGTGTAATTCTGGAATGGTTGTCGGAAAAAGACTGCTAATGCTGACCCCGAAATGAGGCCAAATTTGAAATCACCTGGGAAGACAGATGGAAGTGGAAAGTTCTACAAAGGAACATTGGGTGGTGGCTGGGCTGTATAAGATTTTTTTTTTTTTTTTTTTTTTAAACAAGGTATGATGGTCACAAACCAGTCTGTGAGCAAGAGGCATTCTAGGCCTGGACTCGGAGGCTGGGCCCCTAGAAGAAGGGTGTCCAAGGGACAGGTGAGGTTCAGGCCGACGTGGCCGGTCGGAGGGAGGGTGTGCCTCCCGGGGATGGTAGGTGAGCTTGGCACCTCGACAATGAACCGTAATGTTTCTTTCTTTCTTTCTTTCTTTTTTTTTAATGGCCAGAAATGTTGAACAAGAGAGCTCTGATTTAAACCGGGGAACTGGGCCCTGGCTGGTGTGGCTCAGTTGGTTGGAGCACTGTCCTGTAAACCAAAAAGTCATCAGTTTGATTCCTGGTCAGGGCATGCTCCTCGGCTGCAGGTTTGGTCCCCAGTTGAGGCGCACACAGGAGGCAACAGATTGACGTTTCTCTTTCACACTGGTGTTTGTCTCCCTTTCTCTCCCCTGACACTTTCTCTCTCTCTAAAACCAATGAAAAATGCCCTTGGCTGAGGATTAAAAAAATTAAACTGGGGACCCAGAATCAGTTTCAGAAACCCCACGGACCTGGGAAACCAGCACCAAGGGCTGGTGAGAAATGTGCGGTCACGTGCCTTTGGCTTTAGCGGCATGTACGTCACGTCTGTCATGTCCTGAGGCCCTGTTACGCCGTATGCGTGCTCCTTGCTGAGAGGAAGGAGACTTGCTTTCGAGGGCTCACGACCACCTGTCCCCGTCCCGCCAGGCCCATCGGTGCAGAACAGGTACATCGGCTGAGGCGTCATGGGCTGGCAATGACAGCGCCTACCTAAGGCCTCCCTCCCCCGTGTCTTCCCAGATCAGCGAAGGGCTGCCCCGCTTCTGAGGATTTCTAGGGTTGCGAACTCCCCGATCCCACCTTTCCTGTGTGTCTGGTGTGGGGCCAAGGCTTCAGCAGAAGCTGCGGTCCTGCGTCCTTGCGCCTGTGCATCGAGCCCAGAATCGGCTCCTGAGAACACGAGGGCTGAGGCCTCTGGGGGTTGAGTGTTGTGGGCACCCTCCGTTTGGAAGGCCGACAGAGGAGCCGTGGAGAGCTGGTTGGCCCGGTTGCCCCAGAAACCAAGCCGAGCCGGATTTAGTGTGAAATTACAGGGTAGGCACGGAGGCAGAGCCTAACATTCGTCTCCCATTGTTCGCTTCTTTTCTTTTCACGTGGCACCTTCCCCAGTGGTGGCGGCGACACTGGTGGAGCTGGGGCAGCAGCTGATGTGCCAAAGGAGCGTGGGGGTCCTGGAAGCTTCCTAAATGTCCAGGACGTAGATTTCCACCAAAGGCAGCACTGCTGCCCCGGCATCCCCTCCCTCCCAGGCTTCGGTTCTGCCGATTTGGAAGGGGAATTCAGGGAGGGCGGCGCAGAGAGCTGGGTAGAATCAGCAGTGCTGGTTCCCAACAGAGCCGCCACGGGCCACGTGTGGCTGCTGAGCCCTGGAAGCTGGCTAGTTCCGACCAACGTGGGCTGTAAATGTGAAACACGTGATAGATTTCAAAGCCTTCGTATGATACAAAGTGTAAACGATCTCATTAAGTTTTAGTACCGCTTCCATGTTGAGATGGTGTTTGGGGTCTCTTCGGTTAGACAAGATATATTACTGAAATCAATTCCGCCTGTTTCCTTTTACTATCTTTTTTAATGCCACTCCTAGAAAATGTAATATTACACGCGTGGCCTACATTACATTCCTGCTGGATGCACTGGCTCGGGGACTGTTTTTCTGACGCTGGGCTGATTTGACGTCACTGACTTTGCTTTATCTGGAGGCGTCGGTACCCGCTCCAGCGTCCTCGCGGGTTTATGATGAGGATTTGATTGGAATCTCCAGTGGATTCTGTACTAGTGCGCCGTCCGGACGTCCCCCTTAGGGTCCCCCTTAAGGTGCTCTGCAGGCCAGGGAGCCTCCGTGGGAGGAAATCCTGGCACTTTGTGTTTTCCTGTCTCTGGCTGTGAATTTGCAGCCCTGGGAAGGGCAGAGGGCGAAGATGTGTAGAGACCACCAGTGGATCTTTTTTCTTTTATTTCAAGACAGAAACATCCGGAAAACTCCTGGGGAAACATTATCATTTGCAGAATTATATTTGTTTTCTCATGTGCTAATTGGAATGATCAGAAATAACACTCTTAATAAGGGTTGATGTGAATTTCGAGGAACAGTGACAGGAGAGCCGCAGAGAGGACCTGGGAACCTGTGTCCTATCAGTCAATTTTGGGGGAATGGGACCCCAAGGAGACCAATAGGTGGTGACAACTTAAACTTTTTTCTTTTTTTTTTTTTTTTTTAGATAGAATCGACATATAACACTGTGTAAGTTTAAGGTGTACAACATGTTGGTTTGGTACATTTACATGTTGCATATGTTTATAAGTTTTATATTGCTGGAGCTTTTAGGAGGCCAGGACAGTGGCATCGATTTCTGAGGCCCTGGAGAAGAAAGTGACACGTGGGGAGCTTGTCCCCAGGTGCTTAGCTGGCCGGAAGCCCTCCTTGGATGCAGGGACTCAGGTATTGAGCCTCCTTTCATGGCTCCTGGGAACAGGGGAGGCAACGTGTGAACACAGCAGCTGCTCCAGGGAGCACAGTGCAGAGCGGGGAGTCTGCGGCTGGGGTCAGACGACACAGTTCTGCTACCAGACAGAAGTCCCGAAGGCTCCTTTGCATCTGGGTCGGAGGGGCACCCAAACAGTAAGGCGCAGAAAGACGTGGGCTGCGGGGCTCTGCCAGGGTTTTCCCCCGTGAGGTCACAGGTTCGCCGTCTGACCTGGGGCATGGGTGCCAGTCTCATAGGTGCCTGTTTTCCCCTGCTGGTGGGCGATCTGACCCCTTCAGGCCCTGGGCTGCTTAGAAATTAACAGCACTACGCTTTTCAAGAAACGTCGTTCCTGCGGGCAGGGTGAGCCCGGAGACAGCAGGTGGCGCTCTTTCCCCTGGAACAGGCAGGGGTCTGCAGCTGGGCTTGCAGGCTGTGCTGGGATGCAAGCCCAGTGCGATCTGCAGTCCACAGGCACCCAAGGGACCGCGGCACACTGGCTGGTCACGATTGCTCCCAGGCACAACTGGCCGCTCCTGGGGTGCACCCTGGGGGCTCCAGCTGGGCTTAGGCTGCAGCACTGACCAAGGTGAATGTACCCAGCCCCCGCCCCACCACCTTAGCGCCAGCTTCTGCATCTGCAGAGGGGAACTACCTGTGTCCTAGGCTCTGACGGCCAATGTGCTGGCTTTAGGCCATGACAGGGAAGAGCCACACCACCTCTGGGTGTGCTGAGCATACTCGTCACTTATCCCAGTAAGACGTCCGGGTCCTCCTGCCGTGTCAGGTGAGACACTGGCCCCTGGGAACAGGATGGGAGGACGGCCTCTACCTGGAGGAGCCGGGCTCTCCTGGGCAACGCTGCCGCTTCTCAGAGAGGAAGAGCCTGAAGTTGGGTGTCTTGTGAAGTGAGCCACAAACGGGAGCGAGCCAGCAAACAAGACACAACAAGCACCAATCTCGTGGCGAGGGCAAGGGGGTCACTGGATTGGGATCCAGGAGCCCGGGAAGGACGCTGACTGGCGGTGGGACTGCAGGCTGTTAACTGACCTCTGGTCCTCAACCTCGCTTCTGCCATCAGTAGGAATTAATTGCTAATGTTTCTTTTAGCACCACGTTCGATAGCGTGTATATCTGTGTGTGTGTGTGTGTGTGAGAGAGAGAGGAAGAAGAAGAAGAGAGGCAGGCTAACATGCAAGGCAGGATAGAAACATGCGTTCTTGGGGACTGAGGAGACCCCTTTACTTCGATTTCCATTTTAATCATTAAAAGCACATAGTGATCGTACCCTGTGAAAAAAGCCCCTTCATCCCCTGGGAACCGAGATGGCTCCCCTAGAAGTGCCAGAATGAACGTCCATGTGGTTGTGGTCTTCATTTAGTGGCCAAGACAGCCACGTGAGTCCCATGAAAGTATAGCTCTTCTAGCTTCTTGGGTGGGGTGCGGGGAGGTACCTTCAACACAGCACGTTCCCGTGGGGACAGACTGAGGTCTGCCTTTGCTCCTGATGCTGGCAACATTGGGAGAGGTGAGGAGAAAGGGGACTTGGCGGGTGACCGGTGGGGTGGAGTGCCACGTGACCCCTCTGCTTAAGTGACTGGGCGGCTCAGCAGCTGTCACACATTAGCTGAGCACCTGCTGCATGCAGGTGAGGCCCGGGTGTGCTTCTGGGGAGCCCTCCGTGGTCTTTGCTCTCAAGGAACTCCCTGACTTGCCCAGAGGAAATAGAGCCTGTGTTTCCCCTTCAGCTCCAAGAGGGAAATATAGGCCCCGAGAGGCTCACAGAGAGCACCTGGCCCCACTCATGGCACCTCCTCCTGCTTAAAGCTGGACGCGGTCAGTAGTGAAAACGACGCTTTTCAGACCAAGCGACCCAGGAGGTCACCAGGCTGCCTGGTGGAGGATTTTTTTTGGTGGGAACCTACTGTGATTCTGTAACGTGAGGCCCAAGGGCACACAGGCAGCTGCAGTGAAGTGCCGTGATGCGGAGACAGCGGCAGCACGGGGATGGGGCGCTGCGGTGCTCGGGGCACAGCAGGCTGGACCAGGTCCTCGCTCCCGGCGGCGGCCGGGTGAGCTGCTGACCCCCTCCTGTGGCCGCGTTGCTTTAGCAGCGAGAACAGCTCGGGGAACCCTTTCTGGTTTTAAAGGAGAGTGTGATGTAGCTCTGGAGACAACAGAGGAGCTGGGAACGGCGGGTCTCGGGCCAGGAGGTGCCTGGGGTGGCCCTGGTTGCCGGGGGAAACACGACAGATACTTCACATTTAGGGAATTTAGTCTAGTTGGAGTTACAAAAAGCAGTTAATCAATTTAGGAGCTATTAGCAACATAGGAGGGGAAGGAGAGAAATGGCGAGAGGTCCAGAGGGCCCATGACTGTCCCGTTCAGTCCTTCGTGGGTCAGCATTTGCATTAAGGAGGAATCCTTGGGCCGCATCGAGATGAGACTAAGGAGCGCTTTCCTTTGGGAGGCAGTCCCTTGGAGGCGCCGGTCACCTATTTGGGGGTGGGGGGTGGGCTGATCAGGATGACGTGGCCCCTCTGATCTCGAAGACTGTCCTCTTAGGCAGCTGTCGAACGACTTCTCTTTTGAAAGCAACGCACATCTTTGCCTCTCAGCTGGCAGGTGGACGCTTCCAGGCTCGCGCGTCCAGCCCTCTGACCGACCCCCAGGGTCGCCTGTGCCTTTCAAGCACTCTCTCCAACCCGCGCATTTAGAGTCCAGTGTCTCTTCCCTCCCTTTCCCTAGTGCTTGGCTCGGAGAAGGTCGACCGGATCTACCCGTTTCTGCTCCCGTTTTGCCCGCAGGGATTAACTTTTGGTGAACCACACCTGGGACCCCACCCCTTTTTACAACACTGGCTGAGACATGAGTGGATTTTAGGAGCCTGAAAGTCGTGGGGAGGGAGGAGACCCAGCAGGCCAGGCAGCGATGTCTGCCTTGGACGAAACTGCTTTAATGGAATGCCCGGAAAGGAGCGGGCCCAGGAAGACTTCTGGGACAGAGCCCAGCCAGGCTTCCCGTGATCCCCAAGTAGATAGAAACGTCCCACCTCGTACTACAAAGAAGTAGCTTCGACCCCACTCCATGGGGTAGAATCAATAGTTCAAGGGCGGGGCAGGGGGGCAGGCGAGGAGGGATGCGTCGGAACCAATCAGAGCAGAGGCAGGGACGGCCAGAGGTGACCCACGCCCGCGTGAGCTGGCCCCCAGCGGCAGGGAAGACTGAGGAGTTAATTATAATTCTCCTGGCCCTGTTGACTGGTATTGCTGTTGGCTAGTGCCTCCGTCGTGAGGGCCGATTGGCATGCACCCTGGACTGGGGGTCAAACGGCCATTGCAGCCAGACCCCCGAGGGCCACGTGGAGGGGTGACGGGGGCGGGACCCAGCAGCCAGGAGACCCACAAGGCTCACAGCCGACCGAGGGGAGGCAGACTGAGGCCGAGTGGCTGCTGACTTTGGCTGTGACATTGGTGGAAGGAGCACTGACCTGGCGGACGTGAGCCCCATGGCGGCAGGAGGCCCATGAGGACGTGACGGGAGGCTCTAGGACCCAGACACAGGTGCGAGGTCCGTCCGCCAGCACCTCAGTCTCCTCTGCATGTGTAGACACTCTCGTGGGTGGGAGAATTGCGGGGAGGGGGCTCAGAGAGACTGAGCACGTCTGTGCTGAGAGCCTTCCCGAGGGAAGGGAGGCTGTCTTAGACCAAAGCGGTTGACAAATCACTACCTGGAGAGAGAGTTTAATTTTTTTCTTGCTACACATATGTTTTGGACTGTGCGGCAGCCCTGGGGGTATGCTGCACGTGAAGTCTGATACCCGGTCGCCGGGTTCCTTGTGGTACGAACCCAAGGCATCCAGTCGTCTTTCTGTTTAGTCCCGGAAGGTAAGAATGGCTTGAGTCCATGGGCACACCTGTCCACAGCTGTCATGCTGTGCAAATTACCTTCTCGATCCCGTTGCCGAGGGAACCAGCAGCCCCTTCGGGCCGTCGGTCCTGGCCACTTTGGCTCCCGGCGTTCTATTTCTCCTTTGCTATATAGAGGACAGGTTCGCGTCAGAACGAACCTGGGGTCCTAACCAAGGGGATGGCGTCCTTCCAACGTTCCCAGGTTGCATTGGGTTATAATCAGATGTCCTGTGTAAGCCGATTGCCTGGGACCCAGAAGGCGCTGTCGTCACGTAGAAACAGCGTACTTATTGGTGATTAGGCTCCTGGACACGTATACCTCGATTTTCACGCGTAAGTCTACACATTTTGCTTGTTTTTTGTGGGTGCTGGCATCAACCAGGCATGTTAGCTACGATGACTTTACAGTGGGGTGGGGGGACCGGGAAGGGAGATTGGGGAGAATTTCTCTGATCCATCACTTGAGAAACATGGGGGGGTGAGGGGCAAAACAAAGTGTCTGCCTTTGAGAAATTTCCTTTTTTATGGGGGTATTCGGACAACAAGGGAGGGCAGATATCTGTCTCTATCGGGGCTAAGGGATATTTCGGTGTGAAACATAAAATGTCAAATAGTGGTCCATGCTTTGAAGAAAAACACCGGGTTAGATTTTAGGTACAAGAGCAAGGGAAAATGTCATCAACGGAGCTTCTGACAGAGAGAGTTCCTCACAGAGGCAAGAAAGGGGACACCTGTGTAGATACGTGGGAGGTGCGAGGAGGACATTCCAGGTGGGGTGCGTCCAGTGCAAAGGGCCTGAGGCCGGGATGTGCGGGGGACCCCAGGGAACGGCCGAGGCCCAGGGCGAGTGGACTGGGGGGCACGGGGGCTGGTGGAGAACGGGAGGGCGGGGAGCTGGGGAGGCCCGGGGAGGACTCTGGGTATTTTTCCAAGTGTGATTTTTTTCTGTGTGTGTGAAGTTCTATCAGGGTGTCCAACCATTTGGCATCTCTGGGCCACACTGGAAGAAGAAGAGTTGTCTTGGGCCACACATTAAATACACAAACACATTAAATACAGACAAAAAATCTCATGCTGTTTTAAGTAAATTTAGGATTTTGTGTCGGGCTGCATTCACAGCCGTCGGTGGCCCACGGGCCGTGGGTTAGACGCCCTGTGGTTTTTCCACGAGAACTGAGAAAGAATTGGACACAGGAGAAGGAGACCCAGAGAAGCATGCGTTTGACATTTTGTGGGGAAATCATGACACTCAGTGGCACCAGGTGGCACCTTGACCTCAGGACCGTGTCTTGACCATCTTTGTAACCTGCAAACCAAGTTCAACAGCCCCCCCACCCTGACCCAGGAGGTGTGGTTGGTCTACGTGGAATGGTGGGCCTGGTGGACAGCGGCCTGGTGGCCACTTTCAGTTTTAACAGGGACTGTCCAGTTTAGGTGCCGGGCCGAGATTTGCTCTCCCGTCCGGGGCAGAGCCCTGGAGGAGGGTCCCCTCGGACAGCTGGGTGGATTGCCATAGAATCTGTTTTATTTGCCATTTCTGGGGAGCCAGCAGGAATGTGCAGCTCGAAAGGGCATGCCCGGTTCATTTCATTGTCTGCGACTTGCAGAGGGAGGCTGGGCCGCAGCGGCGTGGAGACTGCACGCCTCCTTTTCGGATCTGGACCTTCTCATGCACTTTCCCTTTCTGTGAGCAGACGTACCTGCTGGTGACGGGGCCATGTGGTGGTGACAGAGCCCGCCCCCCGTGTGGTCTGCAGGTAACAGTGGCCGACCGACTCTGCCCTCATGGCGATCAGAACACCACTGCCCATTTGCAGACCCCTCCTTTGTCCCTCAGGCTCCTTGAGCTGTACCCCGCTCACTAGCATTTCTGTAAAGGGATCAGCCCGGGGGAGGGGGGAGCAAATGTGTCAATTTTACTGCAGTTTTGTGGTTCCAGAAAGCGTGTCCTAGAAGGGGAGGTGGTGGGGACGAATGGCTGGGATGATAGTGTGAAATTATTTATGGCGCAGTACTCCCCCTTAGCTTAGGGCGAAGATGTCATTTTTTATTAACTCAGAGAACTGCGTACACGTGTCTCTCAGAATGAGACCCCCCTGAGGTGGGCGGGAGTCATTGTCCCCTAGAAGGGCGTGGCTCCTGGAAGAACCCCTTCCGCACCAGGAGCTGCGACGGTATGGGAGGAATATGCTAAGAGTTTCTGTTTCCATTTACTAGTATCTAGTAAATAAGAAACTGAGCTCTTCTAATACATAGTAAAGGGGTTGACAGTGATTTATGTATAAAATTCATAAGTCAGTATAAATTGATTTTGGAAACGGGCTCAAAATTTTTTATTCCTGGGGTGGGTGGTCAACAGAGGTTCGGAGATGATGCCCCAATGTGAGTGGTCTCTTGGAGCAAGTTCTTCAAGTACATTGGAAGCCTCTGAATAGTGCAGGGTTCTGAACAAGAAGGACCTATTTATTAAAGTAATTGTCCTGTGACCAAAATTTAAATCATGGCTCAAGGCTTCTAGTCCCAGAAGTATTACTGCATGTGACCTTGAAGCTCTACATGTGACCTTGAAGAGCTTTGGGCAGAGTGCAGTGAAATGGCGCACGAGAGCGGTCTCAGTCGCGGGTGTGGTGCCAGAGGGTCCCCTGTGCGGTCACCAGTAGTGGTTCCCGCGTCTGCCAGTCAGGAATCGGTCTCACGAGAGCTGGGCGCCCGCCTTGGTCCCCACCCTTTTCTCTTGTCCACCTGCGTCCTGCTCTCGCTCCAGCCACGGGCAGGCGCACCCTGTGTCCGCTTGTTGGTTGTCGTCTGGGAGGAGGTACGTGCCTGTCCCTGGGGTGGGGAAGGGTTGCAGTTTCACCCGCTGGGCACCACTTAGAAAAAGGAACCTCGCCAGCTGTTTCAAACTGCGTTTCCTCAGCTGAGGTCGTGAATCCTGAGGGGGGAGGATGGCTCACCGGGCCTGGTCGGCGTGCCCTCCGTCCTCCAGTGCAGTGCCAGCTGTGGTCACTCAGGCTTACCCGCTGTCTGGCTCTGCGTCTTTCCGTCCTTTGGAGGAATTAGAGCAGGAAACGGCTGGGCAGGGCTTCTGATGTGGCAGCTAAGGGAAATGTCAGGCCGAAGAACGGCAGCTGGAGATAGAGGGTGGTGGGTCAGGGTCAAGGCCAAGGTCAGTGACAGCCCCTGGCCATGTGCCCCTGGTGGGTGTCTTCATACACCATGACAGTCTGGCTGGTGAGAGTAAGCCAGCCAGTGTTAGGATCCAGAGAATTATGCCTACTTTTCTGCATTCTGTTAATTTTCCAAGCCTCTCTCTCTTTATCTGTGTTTGACATTCTTCCCTTCATCTACTGCAGAGACTTTGCAATACATAAGAATCAGCTCCTTTTTAAAATTTCATCTCTTGCCCATTGGTATGAGGCTTGTTTGCTACATCGGAGCAGCCTGTGAGACGTGGCGTTTGCTGGAGACCTCCCTGTCCCCGCAAGGTCACAGGGATGCCCTTGCCTGGAAGGTCGTGGGGGACACAGCTCCGGGTTGGCGGCCGCCGGTTTCTCGGCCCCCTCCTGCCTGCTGGGGGCGTCCCGTGCCTCGGCAGCATGGCATGCAGGCCGACTAAGGCTGATCTGAGTTGCCTCTGTAGCCACGGGCTGCTTTATTGTGGCCCTGGATTTAGTTTCGTACTTCGTGACTGTGCACGCGGGAGCCCGGCTGCGCAGGCAGTAAGGCAGCCATGTTGCCTGCGCCTGACTCCTGCGTCTTGTCACCCTGCACAGCCGAAGCTTTTTCACCAGCCCTAGATGTCACTGAAGACCCGCCAATCCAGGGTGCTGGTGAGTGAGGGGAGGACTCAGAGAAGTCAGCGTAATTATGGGTTTCTGCTTGGGTCTTCCTACAGCTCACCCCCAAGACAACCTCTCAGGCTTGTCTTTGCCTCCCCATCCCACACTCCCCGCCGCCCCCCGTCCCCGCCCCAACTTTTCTTCCACGGCCAAGGCCCTGTGGGCTCATCCGGCCTGCCTCTCTTCTTTTAGGCCATCCCCCTCACTTCACCCATTGGTATTCTTTATACTTAAAAGTCCCCTGCAGCTGGACCCAGAGCAAGTAACCCTCCCCCAGATGCCCCCTCCTTACTAACTCTTGCAGAGAAATGACAGTCCCTCTTAGGGGGACAAAAACGTGTCAGAGGGCCCTCCAAGGCTGGCCTTTAACTCCTGACGAACTGCTAGCTGACCTTTATGGAGAACTCGCTAGTGCCAAGCAGGGTCCTAAGCTCTTGACACCCATTTTGTTTGCTTTTCCCTCTAACCCTTTGGAGCAACTGTCACTATACTCCCACTGTGTCAGTGCAGACGCTGAGCCTCACAGAGAGGTTAGGCTACATGTTCGAGGGACCCCAGCTATAAAGGGATGGGCCAGGGTTTGTCTCTCGCTCTAAAACTCTAGTTTTAACTAACATTCCTCTTCCAAAAGTTGCCTTCTAAACTCCAGTGGAAAGGTTGCCCCTTTAAGAATGTCAGACCTGTCAAACGTTCACTTCCCTGCTTCCCAAAGAGGTGAGTAATCACAGTGTATTTCTGTGCTGTTGGTGGGGCAGGAAGCTGTCTGGTTCATCACCTATAAACCCGTTCTTGGAACTGAGACCATAAGCCTTGACCGAGTACAGGAAAGGGGGTGGTTGGCATGCTCAGGAAACAGTGACCAGAATCATTGGGCAGGTTTATTACTCTGGTCGAGAGGTGGGGACCTGGGGGAAATGCCTGAACGTGTTTCTACGCCGCGGAATAGTTTCCCATGATGTGACCTTGCATGGCTGCATGGTGTTCTGTCGTTCGGCATGCCACAATCTGGTCGCATGAAACCGGGGCACGGGGGGAGTTCGTGAAAGCAAGAATAATTTTAGAAAAGAGAGTTTGAGGGTTAGGTGTAAAGTAGCTAGCTTTCCAGCTTTAGGAGTCTGCTTGGCACCAGCTCCATCCAGAGAAGATGCCGCGTTCACGCTGCGTGATTTCCAAGCAGCGAGGGGGGCGGCTGTGCTTTTTGGTCTAACTTCATCCCCGCTACCTCTATCAAGGTCATTCGGTTCAATACTGTAGCCTTAGAGAAGGTCAAAGATTCAGGTTTCCAGTTCCCTTAAACCATCTGCAAAAAGCATAATCCAGTCTTCCCGATCCAGCGGGGTCAGACTTGTTTGCAGGGTAGATCCGCAGAGGCGAAGTGAGAGAAGGTTCAAGCCCAACAGCATTCCAACTGGGTGCCCGTCTCGGGAAGGCTGTCCAGGGTGTGGGTCTCTGTCTTGTCTAAGTTTGAAAGAACAGTATGTTCTGGAAAGAACACACATGAAGGATTAATCTGATATTACCTCCTGGCTTAGGATCAGACCTCTAAGTGAAGCCCCAGAGATCATCTTTCCAGAGCAGGAAGAGTCTGCAAATGTCAGACATACTGATTTTGGCCATGAATCAGAGTCACGCTCTATAGTTGTGCCCATGAGCCTGCCCGCACCGCTTCCTGTTTGGTTTCAGGTCTGAGAGAATAGAGTCTCACCGTGGAAAGGACCTCTGGGGACATGTGACCTGGGCCCCTATTTTAGATGCACGGTACTGATGGTATCTTTCAGGCCAGGGCGGGGGGTGAGAGCAGGATGCTGAGATGGGAAAGGGGGTTGGAAAGTACCCAGCCACTAGTTCAGTGAGTGCAGGGACCAAGCTTTTTCACCATCAGCTCGTTAGCACCTCGCACAGCACCTGCTGTGGAGTGGCAGCCACTTAATACCTCTTCTGAGACTAACTAAGGGAGCCGGAGGCCGAGGCAGAGCTGGGACCGTCCACGCGGTGCGTGGTGCTCCGGCCGACGGGGTAGAATGTAGGGCAGAGGGCACGGGCCCTCCTCGGCCTTCTGCTTTCCAGGTCAGGAACTTCCCCAAGAGATGATTTTATTCCATTCTTCTCCAGCATAGAAGTGACTGAGAAGGGACAGTGTGTAACCAGAAGTGTATCAGAAGGGGCAGGTCGGAGGGAAGAGGGCCTGACTCCACAGTGGCGGGGGCCCCGGCCCATCAGCAGCGCCGGGAGCTATGGGGACAAGCTGGGGGCCGTGCCGGCGGCTCCGGAGTGAGAGACGGCCTGGTTGACCTTGGTTATTGACCAGCCTGTTAGAACGGAATGGCCAGGGTGCTGGTGGGTCAGCCCAGCGAGTTGGGGACAGTGCTCTGGGTCTTCCCCTAATGCTGGTTTGGCCACTTTACTCCCTGCTGCATTATCAAGAGAGAACTGGCAGGTCCCACAGCTCTGCCGGCACATTTCACTGCACTCGAATTCTTTGCTCACGTGAAGCCTCTCCCACGAATCCACGCTCTGCTTGAGAGCTGGCCTCCCTCCCCAGTACCTTTGGAAGCACCTGGAAAAAGGAGGTAATCGATAAAGGTTTGCTTGGCACACAGTAGGCATGCCATAAATATTGTCGGACTGAGGAACAAGCAAACGCTCTGTTCAGCACATTAAATGTATTCTAACGAGGCCTCTGTGAGTCTCAGGCGCCTCCTCTGTGGAGGAGGTGGGTTCGTCTGCAGCCTCTGAGGGTCCCCGCAGCCCTGATCTCGGTTCTGTGACTTTTGGTGACTCAGGCCCATCACGCGAAGTAGCGTCATCCCCCAGAATTACAAGGAGACTATCGAAGAGGCTGATGATTAGGGTCAGTCATCCACAGGTAAAGAGCGTGCCCCAGAAATGTCTCCTCAAAATAGCTATCCCGTGCCAACTTGTTCTTCTGCCTCTTCTGCTCAGAGCCCACGTGTGGAAGTCCGCTGGGTTGCTGGGGTTGTGGTTTGGTTCACGCGAGGCCATTGGCTTTTGCTATAACACGCGTCCGTGTGGTGGTCAACAACCGGAGTCTGTCCCACTGTCATTTCGCGTCTCCGTGCTGACAGGTGAGCTGCAGAGCTTGTTGGGAAGGGCGCTCGATGTTAGTCACTCACTGTGATTTCTCTGCCAGGAGTGATTGACTGAACGGCTTTTCCGATCTTTTTTCTGATGAAAATTTTCTCTCCAGCCCACTACATTATTTCATGTATTTGGTCAATCTTACTTATTTTCTATTCTTAAAACAAAAGCATGGTTTCTGACGATTAAAAAAAAAAAAAGGCCCATCCAATTTAATCCCAGCTGTGCTAGGGAGATCTGATTTGCGAAATATAAAACAGTGATGTGACACTTTTCTACCCAGATGACACAGCCCTCCGAGACCTCTCGATTTATAAGATTTCCCATTACTCCCTAGACTAGGGCGTCCCCTCTAGAGCGGCACAGGGCTTTGTAAACATGCTCCCTCCCATCAATCATCCCTGCCGGGAGAGGACTGGGGTGAGCACGCCATTGCTCTAATTCCACGAGGGCAGAGGAGAAAGTGCCGAAGCAAACTGATTTTTCAAGGTCGCCCAAGGTCCCCCTGCGTTAGTGGTTTGGAAAGAAAGAGAGGCCTGGCTTCTAGCCTGCGGGCAAGTTTGTTCTCACCCAATGCACGGTTTCATTCAGAGCACAGAGAGCAAGTGATTTAATACCCGGTGTCACCGATATATCAGGTAAGGGATGGTGGCAGCATTAATATGCAAATCGCTGTATATAAAGTGCCTTTTCTCACTAAGCAAGAAAAAGTGCTCTCCCAACTTTTCAAAGAAATTTACATCTAGGTGCAAATAGATTAAAATTGCAAAGGATAGCATGTTGCTCATTAATTTACATTCATTAAAATTGAAGGGGAAGATGTCATTCAGTGCTACCCTCAGGAAAAACCCTCCGCGTTTGGGAAGGAGGGAGTGAATGTGTCATAATGTACCAGTCCACTGTCTCCTGAGCGCTCTCTCCAAAGGATTTAAAGCCCTGAGGAAAATGCCAGGCAGACAGCAGAAAGGGCGTCCCACAAAACCTCAGTACTAAACGCTGCCCATTTTCTTCTCTTACGTCGGGAGCGTGAATTGTTGGAGCCAAGCATGTGGGGTTCTCCCGGAGCTGGTGAGCTTGCGGGCAGAAACGAGGGACGGCAGGCGCGGTCATGAGCTGATGGTCCACAGACCACACCCCACCTGTGCAGAGGAAGGGGACCCACCCCCACTTTTCTTCAATACTCTCCTGGGATCGGCAACAGTGCTCGAGCCACCTGGTGTAGGTGGTCTTCTCTCCCAGGTGAGGGGAGAAGGAAATGAGACCCCGAGAGCACCGCCCGGACAAGAGCAGGCAGAGTTGGATGGACTTCACATTATTCCCGAAGACGATGAGGAGAACGACGGCCCAACGTCGCCGTTTTGTAAAACACTTTGCCTCCATTTCCTGACTTGACTCTCAGACCTGTTCTGTGAGATGAGAAAGATGGGTATTTTTTCCTAACTTTTAATTATGGAAAATTTGAAACATACAGAGCAGTACAGAGGATATGTGAATAACCCGAATATCCGCCTCCTGGATTTTGCAATATGAACGGTTGCTGTACACCCACATCGTTTTCTGAGGGAGTATTTTGGTAAATTACATGCAACGTGGTATTTTCCCTTATCGCAGCTTATCAAATTCTCCAGTATCATCTCCTATTATATTCGTAATCAAATAGCCTAGGATGAGTATTATTTTCTTGTTTTCCAGATGTGACTTTTTTGACATCACGAAGTGAACCAGCCAGCTGGAGGACACACCAATCATAAAAAAGGAATCTAAGAACTCTGAAACTTCCGATTTCCTGGTCCCAGTTCTCCTCTCGTCGAAGCCAAGTTCCCTGAAATACTCCCACCGGGAAGAAGACGGAAACGCCACACGGCCCTCTGCATGACCTTTGAGCCAGGTGAGCGTTGTCGAATGGGAAAGGAGCACGTGACATCATCTCCAACAACCTGTTCTATTATTGCAGCGGACTTTCTACGCCCACTAGAACCTAGAGCAGCATTTCTTGAACTTCAGTCCATAAAATACTATGGTCTATAATATTGGGGGTCTTGACAAAAAAAATTCTTGGTTATATATGTTAGGGCACGTGGCGTATTTTTTTCTCGGTCATTCAACAGTGCATGGAAATTCTGCAGTTAAACAAGTGCTTCTCAAATTTATGTGAGTGTGGAAAGTATCCCTCAACTCTGCTTTCTTTCCATCTATCTTTTCCTCCTCCCCTCCCCTGTCTCTATCTCATCCGTCTCTCCTTCCCCCTCCTCCTCTTCTTTCTCTTCCTTCTTTTCCTGGCAGAACAATTTTTACGTCTCAGTGTCCTATAGGACACTCTTTAGGGAGCTCTGAAAAGTATTTTGGGTGTCTCTCGGCGCACCAGAACGTTCTGTCATCTAAGAGATCATAGTCTCAAAAGGCTCAGCTAATGGTTCACTGTAGTTTCAATCCATATAACGGTCCCAATAGTAGTAAGCCAACAGCTTCTTCTCATCACAAAAGTAGAATATTGAAGCAATAATTAATGTAATTTTGGGGAATTTGATTATTAGCCAGAAATGAAATCATTTGGAGATATAGCGAGCAGTTGTTCGCTGTTTTGTTCCAATGACTCCGTTGTGCCTAGCACCAGAAATAACTCAGAAGTTACATGGTTTCAGAGAAAATACATATTTAAGGACATGCCCCTAGCAGCCAATAAATGCAGGCTGAACCTCTGAATATAAAAATAGTCCATTTTGGTGGAAATGAAAGTCCTAGAGGATTTGTAGTACTCCTTTCTTGAGATTTCATCAATATCAAAATTACAAATCATTCCTTCAGCAGTCAGATTACATATCTTTTTTCTTGAATCTACATTTAGTTCTGAAATCTTTGCCGTCTCTTTTAGTGAATTTATTGTCTCGGTTACTTGTAAGTTGCCTTGTGTATTTGAGGTATGTGTACATGTGGCATATATCACATACATGATTTGCCTTTTTTTTGGTATAACCCTGCTGAAAACCTGCACTGTGGCAGTGACGTGATGTGGTGTTTGGGGAGCAGGTTGAGTGACAGGCTTTTGCGTTACTTGTCAAGTCACTCTCTCTCTGGGAAGGTGGGACATAAATTGGTTCGGTTTTCTTTCGTGTATTCTCCCCACTCTACTGCATTTTATTTCATTTGTAAAAGAATGATTTTGATTGAACAGCAAGATCCATGATAACCCTATGCTATGAATGCCACAAAATTTATGTGACTAGTTGCGCAGTGTTATTTTTTTATCGAGGTGTTACTGCTTCATAATGTTCCATAAGCCTCAGGTGTGCAACATCATCATTTGACGCCTGTATATACCACCGTGTGCTCACCCTCGAAGGTCTAGTTCCCGTCCATCACCACACAGCTGACCCCCTTCACTGTTTCTCCCCCCGCCAGCCCTCTTCCCTCCTTGTAACCACTGATCTGCTTTCTGCCTCCATGGGTCTTTTTTGTCGTGGTTTGTGTAGATTTCGTTTTTATATTTTATATAGATGAGTGAAAGTATGTGGTGTTTCACCTTTTCCCCCCGACTTATCTCCCATAGCATAATTCCCTCTGAGTTCCATCCATGTTGTCAAAAATGACAGGGTTTCATCTTTTTTACAGGGGAGTAATATACCATTCTCTATGCCTGTGTAGACTCTAGCCTTGAGGGCGTGAATCCCAGATCAACCCTCCAAACATGACAGTAATTTTATCATTGCGCTCATTTGTCTTTCATCCTCCCAATGATCTCTTCTATGTGTTTGACAGTAAAAAATTTTGTGACAATGAAGAAAACAGTGACTTTTTAGAGATGAGGTTTTTTTTCTCCTTAATATCCTCGCATTCCTTTGATACCAAAATTACCCTGAAAATTAACTGCCTTGCCTTACCAATAGAAGGAGAAAAGTCTAAAAGAACACGCCGAGTGGCAGTTTGAAAGAGCCCTCTTGTAAGCTGTGATAGAACACTTCCGACGTACAGGTCAGGTCAGCTCTTGAAGTGCCTAAAACAATACTCAGACGCCAAATGCTACTCATAAAAAATTAAGAGGAATTTAGAGTGGTTTTAAAGTGTGTCGCAAATGAGAGGTCAAAAAATAAGCCACGGGGTAACATCAATTTCATTTCTATACTTAGTGTCGGAAAGTCACAGAGACCCTTTGGCTAATGATTGTGGAAAATTTAGGCTCGGGCCACGAATGTCGACAGTCCAGTTATTCAAATGAGGTCAAGCGTGTCCTTAATACATGTGATTAAGTCATTCAAAGGAGGTCAAGAATGTTCTAAAGAATTGGGGGAAACTCATTGTTACTACCTAGTTTTATTGCCACACCGGAGTGATTTCAGACATTTTACATGCAAATTATTTTCTTTCCTTGACCTAATTAATGGGTTAGAAAGTTCTCCATGTAACCACTTGTCTTGATAGGATGAAATTAATTAAGTTGCGTTTTATCTTCTGTGTTTTGTCTTCTCGGTGTATATGTGAGAGGGTCAGGAAGACGAGATTTTAAAAGGTGGTGATTATCATTTTGAGGTCTTTGGAGCAAGAATCGTGTATATATATATTTTTTACTCCTTACATAGTTTAAGTAAATTAGTAGAGAAAACAAGATTTGGGACCAGGATGATTTTAAGAGAAAAATATATTCTCCAGCTCTTTCTGTGCCAGTAGTAATTTGCTAATGGCGGACCATCTTTATTCCTTAAAGCAGTTTTTCTAAGGATGACTAGTAGATTATACTTTGTCATCCACATCTATCCTTTTATATGTTTGTAAAAATAATGAAATCGTATTCCTTTAAAAAATAGTTTGGTTATTCAGACTTTTTACTCACCAGGTAGATCTCTTCCTGGTTCAGTGCGTTTTAGAGATTAGTTCTGGTAAACATCCTTGTTTGTGGAAGCCACACTTTTAAATCATTTCATTTTTTTGGGCGGTGTCCAAGAAAAATCAAACATTTTCCAGGGGGAACAGTAGTCGACATCCTCGAGCGTGCCAGTGTCCTCATGGCGTTTTCATTGGCTTTGGGGAGAGAAGCGTGATCCACCCCCCTCTGTGGCTCCTGCTTCATTTCGCGTCAAATGCCGTATGTTTGGTGACGGCCGTCCTCACTCACTGTGTCTTACACCCCAAATTCCCGCCTTGCGATGATTTGCTGAGGAGCATGGACAATAACACATGAGTTGACTTTGAAAGTCTACACTCCTTCCTGTTCTTTACAGCATGTCTTTTTACAGAGCGGAACCCATGCCTCATGTCTCGGCTACAGCAAAGTTGTTGAAACCCAAATGTTTAGTTCTTGATGTTTCGGAGAAAGGTAGTTTTAGAGGCAGCGGAGAAAGAACACATCCAGATGGATCATTTATTTAACATTTCCAGCCGATACATGTTCAATTATGATTTTATTGGCCATGCATGGAATATAAATACTCTATTAAAATCTCTGTTATAAAAGAACCTCATCTCACCATGTGGTTTGCCTTTGTATCCAATCAAGAAAATTGCTTAGGTTCACCTTCTCAAATGAATCAGCAGGGCTGTGACTGTCCCCTGTGGACACTGGGCAGAGGCTGGAGGGCCATCTGTCAGGACCCTAACGACAGGCTTCCTTCTGGAGTGAAAGGCTCTCCTGGGCAGGCAGTCCTGCCCACAGCCACAGGATTTGACATCCAGCTGCTGTGACCTCGGAGTGCTCTCATCAGTAAGATGAGCCCCGCCTGTAGTCATTTCTTTTTTTCAACCCGCAGTTCTTCTGGAAATGATAGTCTTTGCAGGAGCAAGAACACTCCATTGATGTGCGGTCAGACTCTTAGAACCGCTCTGTTCGGTCACTAGCTACACAAACGTGAACAAGCAGCTGCTCTATCTACTACGTATCTCTCCGTTCGTTAACCTAAGTAATTTACGTTCAGTTTTGATGGGCTGAAATTGTGGCTCCCAGTACGGTCCCTCCTTTCTTCACATCCGCGGGCTGTCCGAGAGCCTGCGTCCGTGTGGTCTTCAGCTAACCTTGCTTAGATCTGCAGCCTGGTAGCGAGATGAGAGCGCCTGGCCTTGCACCTTCATTGCCTCTTGTCTGTTTTGTTCCCCCGAGAGTGGCACGGTGCTGAAGAGCTCTCACTTGCTGCCGTTTGGTGGCTTAGCATTAAGAGGTTGAATTAGCTTCTGCAATATGATTGTTCAAACACCTAAGTCCTTATAGAGTCCTTACAACATGCAGGCAGCTACACAGGTGTAGTACCTGTGCTAGGGTGATTACATGAAAACGCCAGATTTGGGTCTCATTGCAAAACACCTACCATCTACCTGGAGATAGTCATGTAGAGAGAGATCCGTCAAACCATAGGAGGGTTGCTCCCTTCAGTTTGATACAGCTCAATTGTCAACCCCGCAGAGGGGCTGTCATCCACTCGAATAATGCCTACATGCACTCTGTCCCCTCACCCACTTTTATCTTTTCCTACATAGAACTTACCACTGCGTGACAAATTATATCTGTGCGCTTGCGTTTTTATTCATTTATTGCTTTTATCCTCCACCAGATTTAAGTTCTGTGAGGCTCGGGACTTGCCTGTTCGTTGTTACGGCCGATGCTAAAGCAGCGGCTGACGCGACGGGGAGCCGAGGAACAGGGAAATGGCTAGTGTGTTGCGGGGCTTACCCTCCATTATCCATGGTGGATGCCTGAAACCACAGCTGGTACCAAACCCTAAATACACTCCCCCCCGCCCCCCAAATACGTGCCTCTGATAAAGTTTAATCGATCGAGTTGGCACACTAAGAGATGAACAACAATAATAATAAAACAAAAAATACGACATTAGACCGTAACGAACGTTATGCCGACGCACTCTCTCTCTCTGAGAGCTGAGCACCCACCACGTGACGAAGGGGCAGGGAGGGCCGAGAACGTGGACACGTGGACGGAGGGAGGAGTCACGTAGGGGCTGGACGTAAGTAGTCAGACGCGTCCGGTTTCATCCCACTGCTCAGCTCGGCGGCAGTTTAAAACGTATGAGCTGTTTACTTCCGAAATTCTCCACGGACTGCTTTCAGCCCGTGGTTGGCTGTGGGTGTCTGAAACCACAGAAAGCGAAACTGCAGATGAGGCGGGGGGAGGGGAACTGCTGTCGATGTCCAGGTCACCTTTTATCAGCTGAAATTAAGAACCAGACGGTTCTGACAAGGAACCTTCGAGAAAACGAATTATTATGGCTGCTCGCCCACCCGTTTAAGGATGGGTGAGACATTCCAGGCAGCAGCCAGGCAGGGGTGAGGGGACATTCTTGATCAGCCCCGTAGGGTGGGAAAGCCGGGCTAGAGATGCACCAGCCCCGTACCCGCTGGGCCCCAGCGGGGTACCCTGGTGGGCGTGTCCGGACGGGTGCGGGGAGGCACCTACGGGTGAAAACCCACAGAGCAGGCTGGAGGGAAGGCTGGACGGCTGGCATCCGCGGAGAGTGGGGGCGAGGCCAGCACCTTCACGCGGAGACGCCGCAGCCGCGGCAGGTGCGGGACCCGCGCCGCCTGCCAGCTCGGGGCTCTGCCTAGAACGAGGCGCGCAGCGCGGGCGGCGCTCCGAGGCCGCGTCGCCGCACGACAGAGTGGGCTCGGGGGTGGATCCTTGCCTTCGTTTCCACGCCGTTAGGCATAAACAGTACATTGACTCTTGTGGTTGGAACTTAAGAAAATCATGTAATTTTGGTATTAGTGAAGCCCAGAAGCCGTCCTGTCGGTGCCCAGTGGAACCAGGGCGGACGTTCCCCGTCTGTCTGGGACGTTTCGTGTTGGTGGAGCAGGGACCAGAGGGGCAGGCAAACTTTTGAACCGCAGAACATTCTTCACAGACTGAGACCAGCCCGAGGCTCTCAAGGAACCTTCCAGTGCTGCAGGGATCGATGGATAGGTTCGCTTGGGTTTCTCCTGTCCGCCACAGAGGAATGCGATGTTTGGTGTCACCTGTCACACGGTCCAGCTGCTTCAGGAAAATGTCACTGCTGTTTTCTGAGCACAGTCCTGTTGCCGTTCCTGGCTGACACTGTGCCGGCCTGCCTCGCCCGGCAGGCGGCATTTCTTCGGCAGCTGGCCGCGGCGCGGGGCCGGCATTGCACGCCCAGGTCCCCGTCGCGGGCTCTGTGTGAAGGACTCTCTCCTCTGGCTCCACACGCGCAGGGGCATTTGAGGCAGGGGGTGTGTGTCCGTGGCCTCAGGTGGATGGACAGATGTCTGGGGATACTCAGGCCGGCCAGCTGCCATTTTCCTGGGCCCCCTTTCTCTCATGGGAGTGCTCCTGCATGGGCTGTTTTTTCATGGAAGCTTCCTTTTATCTTCAGTGCATCAGTCAGCAGGAACTTGTTGAGAATCCACTAAGTTCTAGTAACAGCCTACTAGTTGCCACACATTATTATTCTATCTACCATGGGAAATCTCCACGGTATTTTTATTCTTTTTTTCTGATCTAATCAGGGGCTTACTGTTTGGGGGGAATATAATTTACATGTTTCTTTCCTCTATGTGATGTATACACAGAGTTTCTGGAAACTTGGCCACAAGCTCTTATTTCGGGCCCCGGGGACAATCTCATTAGTTTTCACAGTGCTCAGAATTCAGTCAATAAGCTGATTTAAACCCTTAAAAAAGTCCACTGTCCACCCCCAAGCAACGCAGAGTAGAGTTGAGTCACTGCCTGGGAAAGTCCATGTTGCAGGTGCCGTTATGGTCAGAGGGGGCAGATGCTGCGCCTTCGTCACCCCAGAGCCACTGCTGATCTCCTCAGCTCAGCAGGGCTTGCAAGAGGGCTGGGCTCGCCCGCAGAGCCGGCTGCATGGCCCCCCGGGGCCCGCTGTCCTGGTTCCTGGGCCTGCCTTCCATCCCACTGATGGGGACAGAGACCGATTTCCAAAGCCTGCGAGGGGAGAAGGGTGGGGTGGGGGCGTGCAGGAAACACCCACCTCTTCAAACAGCCCAAAGAAACCACTGCAGAAGAATGAAAGAGCACTCACCCGGCTTGAGAATGGGGCTAGTGGGGGTGGGGGGTGCTAAGAAGGAGCAGAGAAGCAAAGGTCCCAGTTCACTGCCGAAGGCGGGTGGGGGTGACATGCCGAGTGTTGGGGCTGCTGGCCGAGGACAGGGGGGTGAGGGAGAGGTGGGCCGGGCAGGTGGAAGAGCAGTGTCTCTGGGTGTTTGAGATGGTTTTCTGGCAGGAGGCTAACTTTTCCTCTCTTTGCGGTGGGCTCCTGTCTGGTGGGGACAGAGGAGGACCCCAGGCTGTATGATTAAGGTGAGGCTGGGGGACCTGGCACTTGTGGAAGGGGTCCCGTGCACGTCAAGATCACAGAGGAGTAGGTGCGTCATCCTCAGACCACAGGAACTTGGTGAGTGGTCACCATTCCTGTTTCCATTTTATAGCGGGGAAACCAGTAACCCAAGATGGTCTGAGATGTGCCTGAAGCGGTGGCGGCAACATGCCCACCAGGAACTTGACTTGAACCACAGGCCTCAGTAACAGACTGAATCTGCTCGGCGGGCGTGAGGGCCCCGCGGGGGGACACCCAAGTGCATGGACTCCGCCCTGAGGCTCATGGCTTCGTGTCCCTTCTGCAAGGAGGCTTCCCGGAGCCCCCATGTTAAATTAAGTGTCCTGGACACACCCACACTCTCGAGAGCTGTCATTTTCTTTCTTCGAATTCATTGCTACAGTTAATCAATTCTGCATTCATCTGCTTAATATCTGTTACTTATCTGGACAGTTGTACCCCACGAAAGCAGGGATTCTGTCTACCCCATTTGCTGCCCTCTCTCAAAGCCTGGCACGGTTTAGTAATTGTTTGTTGAATGAATGCAGCCATTAAGTAAATGTTCCCCGAGCACCTACTGTGTGCCAGGAGCCGAGGCCGCTGCTGTGGGGAGGCAACGTGATGAGCGACTCTCAAGCTGCCGACGGCATGAGGCGGGGGTAACACGGGCACCGGGCGGACAGGCCCAGGAGGGGAGGGAGGAGGCTGCGGAGGGGGCCGTTGGTCAGTCTTGTTCATGGCTGTCGGTTGCAAAGGTTCGGGGTACACACGGTTCATCCGTCTTCACGACGGGGCTCTGAGGGCTGAGTGGTCACCATTCCTGCTTCCATTTTATAGCGGGGAAACCAGTAACCCGAGATGGTCTGAGATGTGCCTGAAGTGGTGGCGGCAACATGCCCACCACGACACCGACACCTCATTCTTTTGGGGGCAGGTCTTGAGGGATGAGAGGATATTGACCGACAGTCAGAAATCGGTGGAAGCATGCAAAGAGCACCGTCCAAGGAGGAGGGGACGTGAGTGACATCACAGTTGTGGAGCATCTCAGGATGTGGGCATCACAGCGCCAAGGACATCAGGGAACATGTGCGGAGGGCATGGAGGTCATCCAGCCCAGCCCCTTTGTTTTACAGATGGAGAAACGGAGGCCCAGAGAGATGAAATGGCTCGTCCCACAGGCTCAGAGCTGCTTCGTACGAGAGGGACCAGCTAGAACGGGCCGTTGGCCTTTTGGGACTTTGTATCTACCCCCTCGGGCGAAGTGGGCTCCGTCTCTGTGTCTAGCTGGGGAAATGGGGGCTTGGGAGGGTAAGCGGCTTATGTAGATTCGCACTCTACTGACTCGGGAGCTGGGATTCCTTTGGGGCCTGTGCTCCTAACTGCGGGGCAAAGGTCTTTCTTAAAAATGGCTTGGAAGGTGCTGGGAAGCACAGGGAAGCACGGTAGGACTGAAACCTGCAGCAGAGCGGACGTGGTGCCTGCAGCCTGTGCCTTAGAGTTAGAAGGGGGTGCAGCTCTTGTCCCTTGCACGGAAGAGTCAGTGTAATTAGAAGGACTTAGAGAAAACTCCCTTCTGAATGAGGCCCCGGCCACATCTGACGTTAGCTGGCATCAGGGGTTCTCTTCACTCGAACAAAAGTTTTATGTTTTGCAAGAAAACATGTAAACCTCATTCTGAACAAGGCAGCTCACTAACTTGGGAAGCTTTCAACTCTAATTAGAAACTCGGGTGGCATTCGAGCATGTCGAGTTTGAGGTGGAGGTACTGACGGAACTTCAGGACAGGCGAGCAGTAATAACATGAGCTAACCTGCATTCCGGGAGCCCAGGGCCGGGCCCAGCCTGCGCACAGCCCGCTGTGGGGAATGCTTCAGACCCTTCGTGGGGAATGCTCGGCTTTCCCTCCTGTCGTAAAGAGG
>PVJD01013532.1:0-33553 GCA_004026545.1 Mormoops blainvillei
CGCCCCTGAGTGGTGGCCTGAGAGGAAACAATAGCCCCGCCCCCAGGAATGACTCCCCCCGCCCGCCTGCCCCACCCCGGCGCTGTGGTGCTGAAGCCTGATTGCTGAGTGCAGAGTGGCAGCCACAGACAGTAGATCCCTGCAAAGCCAGGCAGAGTGGACTAGAGATCTTTGAGGAGAGACTGGGGATGGAGACTTTGGGGAGAGAACTGAGAGAATAGCCTTCAGGATCCCAGTGCTGAATCATCCCCCGTAAGGCAGCAGCCTTCGAGCTCACACAGAACACTCCCCTCTGAGCAGCAGCCTGAGGGGAAACATGAGCCCCAACCCCAGGAGGGATGCTGCCCTGCCCCACGGTGCTTAAGCCTGGCTGCTGAGCGCAGAGTGACTAGATTAACAACAAGACAGCCACAAACAGTACATCCCGGAAGCCCCGAACAGGCTGCCTAAGGTCAGACAGGGTCAACATCTGACATCACCAGAGGTGGATCCAGAAAGAAAAAACAGCGGTAAACACTAGAGGCTACCAGGATGAAATCCACCGTGGCCTTCTCCATGATATGCAATATTTTCTACACTACATAGCTTTTTAACATTCATTTCTTGTCCATCAAGTTGGTGCATATTAAGTCACTAGATTTTATACTATAGTTTATTTCTCTCCTTTCTTATAATAGTCTTAGTCTCTTTATAGCCTTATTAATACTGGTTCGTTTGCTGTTGATAGTGGGATTGCAGGGGGCAGTTATTATGCGGTCATGGGTTTGTTTCCTGGGCTTTGTGGTTTTGTTCTGGCAGCCAAATAATGGGAAGAAAAGAACCCTGAATAGAAAGGAAAGGAGAAATCCCCAGAAAGACTACTAAATGAAATAGAGGCAAGTAACCTATCAGGTATTGAGTTCAAAACCATGGTTATAAGGAAGCTCAATGAACTCAATGAGCTCAGTGAGAATTACAGAAAACTATACGGAAACTACAGGGAACTTACTGCAAACTATATCAGCATGAAAAAGGACATAGAAACCATCAACAAGAACCAAGAAGAAACGAAGACTACATTTCTGAACTGAAGACCACAGCAGAAGGAATCAAAAACAGGCTAGATGAAGCAGAGGATCAAATCAGTGAGCTGGAGGACATTGCAGACAAAAGCTCTCGGCAAGAGCAAGCAAATGAAAAAAGGCCAAAAAGAAGGAAGAGGTGTTAAGGGAAATGCAGGACAACATGAAACGTAATAATATCCGTATAATAGGAATACCAGAAGGAGAAGAGGAGGAGCAAGGGCTAGAAAACCTGTTTGAGAAAGTAATTATGGAAAACTTCCCTAATTTAAGAGATAAAAAGTCACACAAATCCAAGAAGCACAGAGAGTCCCAATCAAGAGGAACCCAAAGAGACCTGCTCCAAGATACATCATAATTAAAATGGCAGATACGAAAGACAAAAAGAGACTCTTCAAGACAGCAAGGGAAGAACAGGAAGTAACATACAAGTGAGCTGTGATAAGGCCAGCAGCTGAATTTTCCACAGAAACACTACAAGGCAGAAGGGAATGGCAAGAAATATTCTGAGGAATGAAAAGCAAAGGCCTGCAACCAAGATTACTCTACTCAGCAATGCCGTCAATTAAAATGGAAGGCGAAATAAGGAGTTTCCCAGACAGAAGAAGGCTAAAAGAATACACTTCTATCAAACCAGCATTGCAAGATATGCTAGAGGGACTGCTTTAAGAAGATGAAGAAAAAGAGTGAGAGAGAGAGGAACACAAGTACAAGGGAAAAAATGAGTAAGTACCTATCAATAATAACTTTAAATGTAAATGGATTACATGCTCCAATTAAAAGACATAGAGTAGCTGAATGGATAAGAAAACAGGACCCACACATATGCTGCCTACAAGAGACCCACCTCAGAACAAAAGCCCTACGCAGACTGAAAGTAAAGGGTTGGGAAGAGATATTCCAAGCAAATGGAAAGGAAAAAAAAGCCAGAGTAGCAATACTTATATCAGACAAAATAGACTTCAAAACAAAGGCCATAAAGAGAGACACAGAAGGACACTTCCTAATACTCAAAGGAAGAATCCATTAAGAAGACATAAACATTGTAAACTTATATGCACACAACACAGGAGCACCCAAATATATAAGGAAAATCCTGGAGGACTTCAAGAAAGATATAGACAGAAACACACTTATGGTAGGGGATTTTCATACCTCACTGTCAACAATGGATAGATCATCCAAACAAAATATCAACACGGACACTATGGAACTGAATGATGCATTAGATCAAATGGACCTCACTGATATATATAGAACCTTTCATCCCAAAGAAGCAAACTACACGTTGTTCTCTAATGAACATGGAATATTTTCAAAGATAGGCCACATGATAGGACACAAAACAAGCCTCAACAAGTTTAAGAAAATTGAAACCACATCAAGCATTTTCTCAGACCACAAGGGCTTAAAACTAGAAACCAACCTCAAGGAAAGAACTCAAAAACACTGAAACTAATGGAGACTGAATAGCATGCTATTAAACAATGAATGAGTCAATAATGAAAACAAAGAAAAAATAAAAAAAGTTTCTGGAAACAAATGAAAATGAACATACAATAGTCCAAAACCTATGGGACACAGTGAAGGCAGTCCTGAGAGGAAAGTGCATAGCAATACAGGTCTACCTAAAAGAGAGAGAAACATTTCAGATAAACAACCTAACCCTACGTCTACAAGAGCTGGAGAAACAACAACAAACAAAGCCCAGAGCGAACAGAAGGAAGGAAATGATCAAGATCAGAGCAGAACTGAATGACATAGAGACTAAAGGAACAGTTCAAAGGATCAATAAAGCCAGGAGCTGGTTCTATGAAAAGATAAACAATATCAACAAGCCTTTAAGCAGACTCATCAAGAAAAAAAGGGAGAGGACCCAAATAAATAAAATCAGATATGAAAGAGGAGAAATTATAACTGATACCACAGAAATATAGAGGATTGTAAGAAATTACTATGAACAACTATATGCCAAGAAATTTGAAAACCTGGGTGAAGTGGACAAATTTCTAGAAAAATATAATCTTCCAAAATGGAATGAAGAAGTAGCAGAAAGCCTGAAGGGACCAATAACAGCTGGTGAAATTGAAGCAGTAATAAAAAAACTCCAGGCACACAAAAGCCCTGGACCAGATGGTTTCACAGGAGAATTGTACAAAACATTTAAGGAAGAGCTAACCCCTGTCCTTCTCTGACTATTCCAAAAAATCCAAGAGAGGGAAGATTCCCAAACTCTATCTATGAGGCCAGCACCATCTTCATCCCAAAACCAGATAAAGGCACAACAAAGAAAGAAACTACAGGCCAATATCGTTGATGAACATAGATGCTAAAATCCTCAACAAAATATTGGCAAACTGCATCCAACAATACATTAAAAAGATCGTACACCATGATCATGTGGGATTCATCCCAGGGATGCAAGGATTGTACAATATTCGCAAATCAATAAACGTAATACTTCACACAAACAAAAGGAAAGACAAAAATCACATGATCATATCAACAGATGTGGGCAAAGCATTTGATAAGGTACAGCACCCATTTATGATAAAAACACTCAGCAAAGTGGGAATAAGGGGGGGCATACCTCAACATAATAAAGGCTGTATATGAGAAACCAGCATCCAAAATTATACTAAATGGGCAAAAACTAAAAGCTTTCCTACTAAGATCTGGAACAAGACAAGGATGTCCGCTCTTACCACTTCGATTCAACATAGTATTGGAAGTCCTGGCTACAGCTATCAGACAAGAAGAAGAAATAAAAGGCATCCAAATTGGAAAGGAGGAAGTAAAACTGTCATTGTTTGCAGATGACATGATAGTGTACATAGAAAACCCTATAGACTCCACCAAAAAACTACTCGACCTAATAAGTGAATTTGGCAAAACAGTGGGATACGAAGTCAATATTCAGAAATCGAAGGCATTTTGGTACACCAACAATGACATATCAGAAGCAGAAATCGGGGAAAATCCCATTTACTATAGCAACAAGAAAAATATAGTACCCAGGAATAAACTTAACCAAAGGAGTGAAAGATCTGTACTCAGAAAAGTGGAACATAATTGACAAAATAAACAAGCAAGCAAAACATAACCAGCAACACTGAAATAAAAAACAAACTGACAGTAACCAGAGGGGAGAAGGGAGGGGGATAACAAGGGGAAAGGAGGGGTTCAGTCATCAAGGAACATGCAGAAAGGACCCATGGACGAAGCCATATGGGGAAAGGCTTGAAGGTGGGATGTGGGGAGGGGTGTGGCTGGGGAAAGTGGTGGTGGGAATATGTTGATGTGGGGACGATGGGATGGGGTGCAAGGTGGAGGGGATAAAGGGGTGAATAAAATGAGGGAGTGTAACAGCATAATCAATAAAATATCCCCCCGACCCCGCCAGAAAAAAAGAAAGTCATTGTAGGAGATCTATGAGACAAGCAGCATGCCCACCTCCTTGCTGGGGAATGAGGTCTTGTGAGAGGTGGGTTGTGGAGGTGAACATTTTGATGAGCACAAAAATTTTGAAAGGAAGGTGGCAGGGCTAAATTTGTCCCCAGTTTCTCTATGAGGAAACTGAGGCTTGCAGAGTTTAAGGGAATGCCCAAAGATTTACTGACGGTAAACAGGCAGTATGGAAGTAGAACCCAATCTCCTAAATTTTATATACTTAATATCCTTTGAGATGTACCCTTATTCCAAGCCCTTAAAATATTTATATAAAAGTTAAAGAGACATATTCTGAATCATTTTTTGTATTCTTTTTTTCTGGCACTTATTTTCCTGCAAAATACAAACTTTGAAAAATTCAGTCTGTCTTTAAAGTCATTCACTTAAAACCAACGACATAACCTCTAGGGAAAGAAACAGTGTGATGTGCTAGGATACAGTGTTCTTTCTACTGTACATAATAGGTAATCCCCTGACTTCCACAAATTCTCATACCTCATTGCCTAAAGACAAAATAACAATTGCTTAGACGTCTATTTAATTAAATAAGGGATTTTTGCAAAGCAAAACCCAACTCTATGTTGTACATAAGAGATGCCACCTTGAATAAAGTAATTCAGAAAGCCTAAAAACAGGGATGGGCAAAGGCTTAACAGACAAATGAAATTAATAAGAAAATAGGGGTTGTTACCTGATATCAAACAGGCTAGAATTCAAACCAAAAGGCATTGAATGTAAAAAAAAAAAAGGTTTATAATGCTTTTTAAAATAAAGTGGAAACCAGGCTTGAAGATCCCCCAGGAAGACAAAATTAGTTTAGCCACATGTGCAAAACTTAATCCGGTTTATTTCATGAATGTGAGCAAAACCCAACAGACTTCTTATAAATGTCTCTGACAATCATAAACAAAAGTTAAGTCATCTTCCTAAAATGATACAAGAAAATTACTTTTAACCAATCCCCTTCAATCTAGAAACCCCAATTGTAACAACCAATCACTGTCAAGTTTAAACAATTCTTCACTCCCACTTTATACACCATCCTGGACGACATGCCTCTGAACTTCAGACCAGTTTCCGGTTTTAAGTCTCCCTATTGGTGAATGGTTTGTTTCTCACTCAATAAAATATTTACATCAAGTAAAGCTTTCTGAATTTCCTTCTGACATACTAAAGCCACAATGCACAAAAGGATAGAATGTTTATGAAAGTCTATTCCCAGAAACATCGCAATCCCTTTCACAAAGCAAAAATTATAAGGGAGGAAAGGGGAAAAGAAGAGAAATCCCCTAAAAGAGTAGGGGTTGCCATAACAATCTTAGTCCAAAACAGATCAAGCAGTTAAAAAGCCGGGAAGGATTTAAGAGACCCGTGCGACGGCACCGACGCGGCCAGCGCCACAGAGCGTATTGTGCTGTGGCACCCCGGCGCCGGGGACAGTCCTCCTCCTCCTCCTCCTCCTCCTCCTCGTCCAACAGAAGTGGGATGGGCGCTGTTACTGCCCCGGTGTTAAGGCACAAAGACAGCTGCAGTAAGTTCCAGAAAGAACAGAGAAAACATTCTTGGATGAAATACAATAAAACAAAAAATTATTAACAAAATCAGAAAATCCCGGAATATAAAAAGAAAAATTCTATGTGAAAAAATTGTTGAGTGAAAGGGGAAATACAAACTGAAATTCCTGTGTTTTTAAAGAGTAATGATAATCTATACACGGTATACCAAAATCGATGGGTAAACTTAAAGGCACGAATTCAGAAATTTAATAAGAAACAAGTGACCACTGACATGCAAGAAACTGAAACAACCTAAGGAAACTAAATGGTTTATGCAAACAATTTTAATATTTATATATAATAATTAGTAGTTATTTAGAAAAACACAACTTACCAAAATTGACTCAAATTAGGATAGAAAGCTTGAGCAAACCAATTTCCATAGATGAAATAAAGGTATCAAATTCACACCCCACAAAAAGAGCACAGGATCCAGATGATCTCACAGGGAAATAACAGCAAGCTTCTAAAGAACACATATTTTAAACATTTTCCCAGAGAATAGACAATGAAGTAAAGCTTACAATTTCCTTTATGAAGCAAGTATATAACATTAATTCCTAAATCTGAGTTAGATATCCTCTATACACACACGCCCCCCAATCTCAACTATGAATATAAAAGCAAAAATCCTAAGTAAGAGTAAACACCACATTACATTTGGATAAGTAATAATACACAATGAACACATAGGATTGATTTTAAGAATGCTAAGATGTAGGAATCCATTAATATATTATAATAAATTATATTAACAGATCTAAGGAGAAAAATCAGATAATTATCTAAAAAAATGCTTAAAGGCCTCTGAAAAGTTCAACATGTGTTCCTCATAGAAACATTCAATGACAGGCAATTGATACTTCCTCATCCTCTCTCTCTCTCTCTCTCTCTCTCTCACACACACACACACACACACCGAGGCCTGTACTGTCCTCCTTCTACTGGAAACCTCTGGGGAAGAAAAAAACTGAGCTGGTCAACTCCCCTTGCAAACAAGCTGACCTCCTACAAATGCATTGGTGGTATTTACTAGCAGAAAGATCATAAAGGGTCTTTATCTATAAAATACTTTTAGTAGGACAGGACTTTCAGTAGCACAGCTTCTCATTTCATGTCAGCTCGGATATGGGTTTGCAATCTATTGGAAAATGTCCCATAGGCTGCGTGCCCAGAGGGGCGCAGCGTGGCGGTGTTCTGCTGAAGTGGCTCTCTGCTCCAGCCTGTTGCACGTGCACTGCCTGACGCGGTGCCTGCTAGGCCCAGACCAGTGGATGTCCTTGAAAGGGGGAGAAAGAACACCAGGGAATTGGGTTGGTGGTCTCAGACCATTACAGAAGAACCTGTATTTTGCTGTTGTCGACATTGTTACAGATCTTAATAAGTTTAGTACTGCATAGGTTTCACACTTTGTGTTGAACATAATTTTACAACCCTCCTCTAGATGTCACCTATCTATCTGGCAGGAAAGTGATGACGGTGATGTCGACAGGGACAGGGGCAATGGTTGAGGAGCAGTTGGAGGTGGACACAGACAGACAGACGTCTCCGATCCAACACTGGTACCTAATTTACAGGGGGAGACAATAGAGTCACTCTCGCTAACGTACGGGACCAAGTCAGCATGCCCACCATCCCCACCTTTATTTAAGACTGTACTTGGGGCACTAGCTAACACAATCAAATAAGAAAAAAAATGAGAAAAAAAAGGATTGGAAATGAAGAAGTAAGCTGATTTCTCTGACGGTGATATGATATAATGAGAGAACTCAAAGAATCAATGGTAATCATTACTCAGTAAATTCACTACATTAGAAGTATATAATATTAACATACAAGATTTGCTTTCACTTATGCAATAATCAGAAGTTATAGTAGAAGAGAAAATCCCATGTACAAAATCAACAAAAAAACTTTAGGAATAAAACAAGAAATAGGTGACACTAACATTTCTGAGAGAGATAAAAACAAATACCTTTGTTCTTGGACAGAAAGATTGAGCATCATAAAAATGGCAATACTCCCCAAGTTTATATATGAATTAATATGATCTGAATAAAAACACTGTATTTTTTTTTCTGGAGCTGGACTAGTTTATTGTAATTTTATGTATAAAAATAAACATGTAAGACTAGGTAGGCAAACTCTAGGACTGAGCTTATGAGGTATTTAAAACATACTAGACATTATAAATAATTAAAAGACTGTAATACTCATATATTCATAGGCTGGCTGACTAGTGAAAAATCCAGAAATAGACCCAGAAACACAGAGAAGCCTAACATATGATAAAGATGTTATTTCAAATCACTGCAGAAAAATTTTTTTAAATAAATGATATGGGAAATACTGAAAAGCCATTTGGAAAACGAAAATTGGATACATATTTCACACCAAACATCAGAATAACTTCAAATGGATTTGAGCTCTAATGGTAAAAACTGAAAATTTGGAAGTCTTAGAAAAAAATACATGTGATTTCATTTTTATAATGTGGGTGTGAGAAACCCAGATGCAGTTTTGAAAGATTGATTAATGAAACTTTAAAACAATACATTGCATGAAAGAAATCATGAGGAAAGCCAAAGGAAATTGTCAAACTAGAAAAAATATTTAAAAATATATTACCTGTAAAGGGCTAACATCTCTAATACATATAGGACTCTTAAAAATACAGATGGAAAGACAAAAACAATAGAAAAACAGGAAAGAGATTAAGAGCTAATTATAAATAGACGTACATAAATTTTAGGTATATGAAAAACTGCTGAACTTCACCCAAAATGAAAGAAATGCACATTTAAGACACACTGACACCATTTCTCACTTATGAAATTAGCAAAAATTCAAAAGCTTGACTAAACATGTTGTTGGTTGGATAGTGAAGAAACAATACCCCCTTCCATCGCCAGGGGGAGTGCCGGACTGTGTGATCCCCGGGGAGGTGGCCGTGGCGGTGTGTAACAGACTGCATAGGCATTTATCTTTTCACCCAGAAATCTCACTTTTATGACTTTATCCTGAATATGCCTCTAATAATATACAAACACATATGCCCACATTTGTTAATTTTAGTGTTATTTGCAAAAGGAAATTATTGGAAACAACCTAAAAAGCTTAAACACAGGCGAAAAGCTATGGGACATGGAATACTATTTAGCTGTATAAAACAAAAGAAAGATCTCTAAGAACAGATATGAATTACCAGGATACATTTTTAAAACAAAATATATAAGATAGAAAGATCAGGTTTTTATGTCTACTCTTGTGTAAGAAAGATATGAACATACATATGTATGTTTTCTAAATACAACTCTCCACTAAGAGACTTAGGGCCCCTTGGAGCCAATACGGCGAGAAATGTTGGAAGTCAGCCTGGAATAACCTCTTGTGCCCAGAAACCAAGGAAGTGCCAGAAGCCGACACAGAGATGTAAAAAGGACACAGGTATTCTCTTGTAAGAGCCTTCACTTGACAATTTGAATATTAAAAAAATAATAATAGATTATGATACATTGAATAAAAATGAATCCGTGGGTCCTTAGTAAGAATGGACGACTGTAATAATCGTCCAAGAGACGATAAATTACAAAATCACAATTTGGCAACTACTAACACAATAAATGATTCAGGAAAGCATCACTAATGAATGCTCAAGCCACTGAATGGAAATTTGTCGAGGGACAGATATTCATGCAGCCTCAAATTATCTCTGCACAGGTTATTTATAAATTAGGAAAGTGACCTTTAGAATGCTGGTGCACAGGGAAGGACATAATAGCTTCTAGTTGATATACTTGCCAGAAAATTTTAACTTGACTCTAATCACAAGCAAACAACCAGATAAATCCAAATTATGGGAAGTTTTGTTTTTTTTAAAGGCACTAACCTGGTCTCTTTATAATAGTTAATGTCATGAAAATAAAACAAAACAAAAGCAGGGGAACTATGCTGGATTAATTTTCATGTAAACTATATGTTATTAATTAGTATTATTATACCAATGTTCAACTTCATTAATGTATTGGGTTGGTCAAAAAGTCCATTCGCTTTTTTTCTGAAAGATGGTTCTAGTAGCGCTTAGTTGTCTTTAGTTTTATTTTAAACAATTTTGTTAGATTGTATTGTGGCAGCTGTCATATCAGCATGCATTTTTAAAAAGCTTATCAAAATTGGTGAATTTTTGTGTAGCCATTTTAATATTGAAGTTGGAAGAAAATTTGCAACATTTTTGGCATATTATACTTTATTATTCCAAGAAAGGTAAAAATGCGACTGAAATGCAAAAACAGATTAGTGCAGTGTATGGAGAAGGTGTTTTGAATGATCGAACATGTCAAAAATGGTTTCCAGTGTTTCATGGAGTAAGATTCCTCTCTGGACGATGCTCCACGGTCGGGTAGACCAGTCGAAGTTGACAGTGATCAAATCGAGACATTGAGAACAACTGAAGTTACACCATACAGGAAATAGCTGACATACTCAAAACATCCAAATCAATAAAGTTATTGGTGAAAATAAAAACTGTCCTTTATTTTACAGAAAAAAAACACAGGAACTCTTTGGCTGACCCAATATTTTGATTATATAAGAAAACTCCTTGTTCTTGGAACGCATTTAGGGGTGAAGTGTCATGATGTCCGAATATATTTTCAAATAGTCCATTAAATGTATAGGTGTATATGGAGGAAGAGAAAGTCAATAAGAAGCCAATATGTGTTTTTTGTACTACTTCAACATGTCTATGGGTTGAATTTATTTGAGATAAAATGCTGCAGGATATAGGATTTTCCAGTGCTTTAATATTTTGAATCTCATGACTTGCTCAGTTAATGATTCTTAGGTTTCTCATCTTTATTTTGTGTTGATTCACACTGAACTAGCTGAACGAGTGTAAGGGGTGTTGCTGGTGGGTGGGAGTGGCAGCACAGTGTGATGAGAACACTGACCGGGAGAGAGAAGCTAATCCGTGCTCTGCTGCTGTATGAGTTTAGGTAAATTACTTCCCATCTCTGAGACTCCATGGCTCTATCTGTATAGTGGTGAGTTTTCCAAGTTGTACTCTCAAATATTCTTCAATCCAGGTCTTACTGTAACAGAGGATCATCAAGTTCCGATAACACTCAGATTTTGTAGGAAATCAGCTCCCATGCATTATCTTTCTAAGAGGTGGTTAATAGTAGCATTTTGTCCATATAATGCTGACTTCTAAGAATGGCTAAGTGATTAATGCAAAGGGAGAAGAGTTCTGAGTGTCAGAGTGAACGCAGAATATCTTGGCCTATGATTTTTATCTAATTTGAAGTGCAGCTGTTTGGCTCACTTATTCTATCAATTTAATTTATTCTACAAAATCTAGAGTTGTTCTTCAAGACAGAAAATGCTGGGAGGGGAAAAAAAAAGATCACATTTAGGCACTTCCATGAAGTCACCACCTCTTCTTAGGGTGTTCTATCCGGAAACCTCAGTGACACCACAGTACGTTTCTGTGGGAGGGCAGAGCAGAAACTCCCAGGTAACTGCAAGGAGACAAGGAACACCCTTGGGCCCTCTCCACCCACCCAGCCTCAGATTACCCCTCCAACGTTTTCCTGACATCTGAAATCCCCCAACAAGAGAAGCATTCCTTTGGCTTTACTTTTTCCCTTACTTTACTCTTTGACCGAATGTTGATATTAAGAAGAAACACATGAGAGGGAACCCAGAAACCCCCAAATTATCTTCTGGGGGGTGGGTCCCTTGTAGTACAGGCTTCACAGGTGAGGGTTCTAGGAACCCGTCTGTATCCATGCACTAGCTGGTGTTATGAGAGGCTGCGTTCTGTGTCAGTGATTTTTTGGGGAAGACTTTCAATGTGTTTGCCCATTTCATGACATTCATGATGGCTGACTTACCAGCTCGCCTGCCCACACTGTGCTGAGTGTTCAGCAGTTTTTGACCAAAAGCAGCATGACTCCCATGCCCCACCCTCCCTATTCACCTGATCTTGCCCCAAGTGACTTTTTTTTTATCTCAGATGAAAAAAAGTCCTCAGTGGTAAATGTTTTGCTGATGTGGAAGAAGGGAAACCAAAAATGACAGAAGTACTAAAAGGCATCAAAATTGATGAGTTCAAAACTGTTTTGAGCAGTGGAAAAATGTCTCAATAGGTGTACTGCATCATATGGGGAGGACTTGGAAGGTGACTGAAGTTTAAACACCTGAGAATAAATACACAATTTTTTATAAATAAATTCCATTTTTTGAGGGGTCCCCCTCATAGTATGACTCTTTATCAGTTTAATCATCAGTAACATTAATTTCAGAGGGCATTTCTTAAGAAACCCAGGGGTGAGGAGGCAGAGTCCGAGGGCATCTGGGGATGTTCGGATAAACGAGAGAAGGGGGATGCCCAGCCAGAGGCCGAGAGGCTGTGGAGACAAACCAGTCACTCACAGCTCTGTCTCACGGCCCTTCCCATGCCACAGAAGCCTGGGGTGCCTGAGAGAAAAGCCAATCTGAGTAGCGACAAAGCGAGGCTCTTCCCTGGACAAGAGAAAAGGGCAGATTACTAAGATGAAAGGGATAGGCTGTTTCTATTTTTCATTCCAGGTGGCGCCAGCCTGGGATAAGTCAACACTGTTCTGAGACTTAGAAATAAACTCTACCTGTCACAAAGAACCTCAAAATACTTAAAAGCACAAAGTACTATGGTGTATCTCAGCGATTTTCAACCTTTTTCATCTCATGGCACACATATACTAATTACTAAAATTCTGTGGCACACACAAAATATATTTTTTGCCTATCTGACAAACAAAAATAGGTAAAACTTTGATTCATTTGCACAAGATGGCTATTGTGTTCGCTGTGGTCATCTTTTTCATTGACAGTCTAAGGGAAAAGAGGCCAGTGCCCTTGACTAAATAGTCAGGTGTTGCATGTTTTAAAAATCCTTGCAGCGCACCGGCGGAAAATCGCTGGTGTATCTGAATTAAAATGTCTCCAAGTGTCATACTCTCTCTCTCTGCGCTCTAAATATTCTAAGTAGTCCATCAAAATGTATTGGGCTCCTGAGGGCAAATGGTGCATCAAGTAGCCAGATCTTCAGAAGCAGCGCTCACAGAAAAGGGGCCCTGACAGGCGCGGTATGGGTTCCAGTGGGTCCTATTAATTGATCACGTGAACCATCAACATGGCTTTAAAGAGTTTCATCATGATGAATGGCACTTCACGGAAGCTTCATGAGCCTGGATGAAACTTTAAATGGATCCCATGTTAGTCTTCTCCGTGCAGAGACAAGCCCCCAGCGCCCACTTCCAATATGCCAACAACTAACACCCTGCCACTGTCAGCAGTGCCCTCCGCTCCTCTGTTACAGATGATCCTGTTTTGTGTGGGAAAGTTGGCTTATGAATGAGAATGTACTGGGTTGGTCAAAAAGTCCATTTATTTTTTTTCCGTAAAATAAAAGACACGTTTTTCATTTTCACCAATAATTTTATTGACTTGGATATTTTGAGTGTGTCGGCTCTCTCCTGCTATTGGCTTCTAGTGGGTAGAGGCCAGGGGCGCTGCTCAACATCTTCCAATTATTTGGTCAAAATGCCAGTAGTACCAAGACACTTCACAAGCCGCTTTCGACACATTTGATCAGTCACAGCATCTTCTCCGTACACTGCACAAATCTTTTTTCTTGTGTTTCAGTTGTATTTTTACTTTTGTTGAAATAATGAAGCATAATACACAAAAAATGTTGTGTATCTTCTTCCATCTTCAATATTAAAATGGCTGCACAAAAATTCACCAATTTTGATTTTTTTAAAAAATGCACACTGATGACAGCTGTCACAATACAATCTAATAAAATTGGTTTGAATGAAGTTAGAGACAACTAAGAGCTACTAGAGCCTTCGTATGGAGAACGCTAACGAGCTTTTTGGCCAGCCCAACAGTTCATTTGCTCTCCCCCTCTGTGCCGGTTGCTGGGCCCGACCCTCAGACAGGCGTCTCAGAAGCAAGGAGGCAGGCGGCAGAACTGTTGTCGGAGTTGGCAAGTGGTTGGACGGCTGATTATATGGGTCCTCAGTGGTAACAATTACAGCTTCTCTGCCTCTCAGGCTTTTTAATGGGTTTTAGAAAGTCAGATCATTCTGAATGCCATGGAAGCTCCTCATGTGAAAGCTACAGGGGGATGTGGAGGATTTATTTCTATGGGTCAGTGAGTCAGTGAGCTCAACATGGGATTAAAAACGAGAAGCACTTTCATACTAACGCAGACACAACATTTAGATAAAAGTAGTGGCAGAAATAGATTAGGTTCTCTTTCACTGTGATACATACAGGAAGACTCCTTCTCGAATTCTATCTTTAGAGCTCATTAAAGTTTTGTGCCCTTAGAAGTACTAATGCCTACAAACAAACCCTTTTCTGAGTTTTTATCCATTTGATTAACCTCCTTTACAAAATTTTTATGTAACTAAGTTTCTGTATTTGGCCAATGCACTGTCAGCCTTTTAATTTAATTTTTTAATTCCAACTACATATTTGAAGAAGTCCTGTTCTTTTTTTAAATAAATAGAATATTAAACTATAGATTCCGAGCCTAATTGGAGATTCATTAAGATTTTATCTTCCCCATTCATATCCTTCTCCTGGGGCTAAATAAATTCTCTAAACCAGAGACTATAACTATTTCTTAATGCTCCCATCAGCTTTCATATTAAAATTACCTTTTTATCTTCATAGAGTAATGTATGTAAGGGAATGTAAATCATTTTAAAACATCTCTTCTAGTTTAAGAGAAAAATAAATGACTCATAAAAGCATTCACCAGAGTTCCAGGTTAAAATGGCAGATCGAAACACATATCTAAATTCACTCTTCCTGGAAGTAGAACCAAATGGGATGTTTAAATAAACAAATACCCCCCACCCCCCAAAAAAACCCAAAAAACCATACTTTCAAAGATGGGAGAAAAACAGGTACTAATTTTTGAGACTAAAAAAACAGGTAAGTGAATGGTCACTGATTTAGTGGCTGAGGGCAGCCACACTCCTACGCCTGTGGCTGAGAATAGCTGGAAACAACCTGACTGACGTGGAAAAGTCCTCAAAAGTCTCAGAAGCTGGCAACACCAGGGGCTTCTGGTATTTTTTGGAAATGGGAGTAAAGGGAACCTTGGGTGCGTGAAATGATAAAATGAAGAGAACATGGTAAAAGTTGTTTGAGAATCTTTTAAAACCCTAGATAGCCTTGCAGACTACACTCCATGGAGTGACTGTACCTCTTCTACCCCAACAGATATGTGAAAGCTTATTTTCTTCAAAAAGTTTTAAATGGAGACTCTCGGGACTGGGCATCCTAAGCACAGTCGTGAGCCTGGGCAACTTGCTACAAACACAGGCCCTAAGTTGAGTGTAAGTAGTGACTGTTGAATACCGGTATCCCCTGTACCCCCCGCCCCACCCCATCCCCTCTCAGAACTCTGGCAGACAAATCTCTGCCCTCGGGGCTGGGGGCTGGGAGGCCCTTCTCTGGGACACCTGATCAGCTCCAAAGGAAAGATAAAGATAATGACATCTAAAGCTTGGCAGCTAATGGTGAAACTAAAAATCTGCCTGCTCCATTCCCATACTCAGAGCTCTCAATCAGCTTTTATTTTTATTTATTAAAGATTTTATTTATTTATTTTTAGAGAGAGGGGGAGAGAAAAAGAGGGGGAGAGAAACATTGATGTGTGAGAGATACATCCATTGGTTGCCTCTCACACGCCCCCAACTGGGGACCTGGCCTGCAACCCAGGCATGTGCCCTGACTGGGAATCAAACTGGCGACCTTTCAGTTCGCAGGCCAGCGCTCAATCCACTGAGCCACAGCAGCCAGGGCTCAATCAGTTTTTAAATGCTCACTCTGATGAGCAGACAAGAAAGGCTCTACAAATATCTGAGGGAAGCCTCTAACAGGAAGATAACAATAAAAATACCATAAAGACTGAGGGGGAAAAAAGCCACTTGGAGGACAATGGCTGTATGGGACAAGAACACTAAAGGGAGACGATCCTTACTGGTGCCCTCCCAAATATGAACGAGGACATGGCAGCACGATCAGGTCAGGGAATAACAGGAGAAACATATCCAAAGAACAGAAAGGAGCTGTTGGAAATTAAAAACAGGATGGTAGAAATGAAAAACATCAACGGATGAGTGGGAAGGTTAAGTTGAGCAAGTCTCAGAAAATACAGCACAAGGCAAAGACGGGAAGGAGGAGGGTAACTTAAGAGAACAGGAGTAATCTAGGGTGTCGCCATGAAGAAACAGCAGGTGAGACGGAAAGGACTGAGAAAGCAGGAGAAAAATCATCCATCAAGTAACTCAAGGAAATTCGCCAGGGTTAAAGGCAGGCTAAGGCCTCCGAAAGCCACACGACGGGTGAGGACAGAGCCACACAGCAACACAATGCTGGCATGTTTCACAGGCTCATTGAAAAAATTAGATCCTGAAACTTAATGGGAGAGACAAAATTCATAAATTAAACTTTTTCTAGATTAACAAAGAAAATGGAGCCATAACTTCAAACTCTGAGTGGAAATTATTTCCCAAGTAGCATTCCATGCCTAATCAAACTACCCCTCCAGCCAGGAGAGCCGATTAAAGCTATTTTCATGCCCAAAGAAAACAGTAAAGTCACCTCCCTTATATTCTCTTGTGCGCCACGAAAATGAGGGAGTAGGCTATGAAAAAGGTTTACGTGGGACACAGCAGATGACAGAAGAATCCAGGCTGTCTGCCGAGAACCGGGCACGGGGGCATATTAGTTAAGGTCCAGGGTGAGCTCTGTAACAAACTGGTTTTCCAAGTACGCCGGCCTGGAGAAGGCAGAGTCTGTTTCTCTCTCCTGTGACACCCCCACGTCGAGCGCTGGAGGTCGGTGGGACATCTGCGCTTTACGCAGTCACTCGGGGACCCAACTGCCTTCACCTGGTTGCTCATCCAGACTGTCGGGCTGCTCTGCACGCTCAGCGTGAGGGCACATCCACGTGCTCACCTGTGGGGAAACGATGAGCACAGATCCAGAGGGATCAGTGAAGGTAGAAACTTACACCTGGTGTCTGCTCTCGTGCCACCGATGAACTGAATCGCCTGCCCGCACCTACCAGCAGAGCTTATGAAATGTATTTCCTAGCTGTGTAACTGTGCCTCTGGCCTGAATTCTCTTATTAGGGAAGAAAAGAGAGGCAGGCTTGTGATGTAGTTCAGTCTCTGTCATAGAGAGCAATCAGTCCAGACTGAATCATGTTTTAAAAACTGTGGACAGGAACAGGGTAGCTCCCTATATCCATGCCATCCTTCCCCCCAGAGTGGACAGACAGACAGTGGAAGTCAATAAAAAGACAACTTTACAAAACAGGATCTTCAGATGACACTCAACAATGAAATGATATAATTGTGTATTTCTAGGATGAACGGTGACATAATTTCTCAACCACCGTCTTACTGACAGCCTTCTGGTTCTCACGGCACAATGCAAGAGAAAACGTAAATAATCCCAAGCAGAGGAACTTCCTAACTCCTAATATACATACATGTTTGTATTTGCATAGACAATGTATGAAAGGACACAGAAGGGGCTGTTAACAGTGGTCGCTTATCAAAACAAAAACTGGTAATGTTTTCACTCTTTACCTTTTTGTTTCTTTTGAATTTATATGTTATGCATGATATATATTTGTGCATTATTAAATAAAAGAATTTATATCCCATCTATGAATAAAGTAAAATGCATCCTCTAAAAAATGCATATACTCTCTGAACCAGCAATTTCACTTATAGGAATTTATCTTACAGATATACCAGTACAGCATTCTTTACAATTAAAAAAGAGGAAACAATCTAAATATTTAATAATAGGAGACTGATAGAATTAATTATGCACATCTATACAATGGAATACACTACAGCCTCTAAAAAGAATGCAAATCTTGGAAATTTACCACTCAGCTAAACACCTGTTTTCTCCAGCCTCCCTGTGTGGCAACTCTTTGTCTCAAATTTGCTATAAAATGTAATGGAGGATGAATAAATACGTATAAAAATTATCTGTAAACTTACTTCTTTGTGACACCAGCTGGGGAAGGTGGTAAGTCTTGTCTCCCAGCCAGAAGCCCTCCCAACTTGACCTTTAGAGCAAGGGGTGATAGGCGTTGACAAAGTAATTAAGTTTGTTTGACCTGAATGTATGACTATGCGGAGATGGATTTAATGGCGGGTGCACCGGGCGTGTGCCCTGGGCCCCAACTTCTGAAGGCATGTATTTTTATTTTCCCTGTCTCCCTCTTTTTTTTTAAGGGGCCCAATATTTTCTTCTGCACCCGGGGCCTCAACCAACCTTAACCCGCCTCTGTGACTATGACTACTTCTTTCATGAGCCACAACCCAAAAGTGAAAAAGAAGAAACAGATCTGGAATCGGGTATGTAATCCTAACGCTGCTCTTCTGCTACTACAACAAACTTGGCGAAAGACAGCCACGTACGTTCCTCTGAGACCAGAGAAAAGGAGTTAAGAAAGTTAAGATTTAGAAAACGGTCAGACACAAGGTTCAGAAAACTCTATGTCCTCCTGCCAATCCTGGTCCTGGACCTCCCTGCAGACACCAAAGTGCTTTTGCTCAGCTTGGCTCCCTAGGTCTTGGCTCGGGGTCTGCCCTTGGCTCTGTCCGGTGGGTGTCTGCACTGCCCGCTCCACCTCCTGGTACTTGCCTCAGGGTTCCCATGGTTCAGAGACACTAACCTGCTACGCAGCTAAACCAAGTAATAAATTTGGGGTGCGACTGTCCTTAAATAATGACATGGCTTTATTTCATAATACTGTATATTTTAACCATACCATCTAGATCTAGCTACCCTGAACCCCTGGCCTCGACCCGAAGGTGTCAAAGGTTCCTGTCTTCAGTTTTGCGAGTGAAGCACAGTGAGATCAAGGGACTTGTCAAAGGTCACTTTACTTGTTCACCCAGAAAAGACCAGAACCCAGGTCTTTTGTCTCCTAAAAATTAATCTCTTTTATACTTCATAGAAGGGAGTCACTTAAAGCTCTTAGCAAAAGAAAAAAAATACAGTGCAGAAATCTCTTCAAAGTTACTTATCAGCGAGGGTAGTCATAGGAGAAGTCGTATAACAAACCACCCAACATTCAGCGGCTTAAAACAAGTCAGTGATGCTCACGGGTCTGGAAATCAGTTGGGATTGCTCTGCAGAGGGCTCTGTCTGCTTGAACAGACGGGCGGCTCTGCTTCCCCTCTCACCTTTCTTCCAGGGCCAGTGAGCTGGCTGGAGCACGTCCCTCATGGTGATGACTGAGGCCCAGGAGGGCAAGGAGAAACACGCGATGCCTTCTTAATGCTTCCATTGGCCGAAACAAGTCACGAGTCAGTGCCAACACCGCTAGGATGGGAAAGTACACTCTACCCCGTGTCGGAGGGGCTGCCGCAGCGTGCCCTGACTGAGGACGTGGAGTGCAGTCCCCTTGGGACGAGGCGGCAGCCTGAGCAGGGCTGGGGAGTGTGAGAGGAAGGGTCGGAATGACAGTCCCGCCCACCACTACATACTGGAAAAAACGGGAGTTTTTATAAAGGTGTATTATTTGCAATCAATGCCTATTTGCATCACAACAAATTGTCTCATAGTCTTTAAAATTCATTTAAGTGATTACTTTTCCTAGAGGAGCCACATGTAATCCGAAACAGAAAAGTTTTTTTAGGAGAGGATTGATACAGAAGACAAAGTACTTGACTGATGAAAATTGACCGCCGGCAATATTTTTAAAAGGGTTTCATTTAGAGAAGCAGAAAAATGTTTATTACTTAAAAAAAAGGATGAAATGGGTGAAGGTGGATGAGTAACAGAGTTTTAAAATGCTGGTTCGAGAAGAACTTCAATGAATAAAATGTGTTCATCTCTAAGTGCCTGTGTCTGAGTATTTTTCTCTTGATTCTGTGCCGTGTAGGTTTCCATAAAGTCTTATGACTCTTTACCCAGGTAATTGTTATAAGATACTACACCCAAAAACTATTCCTCCATGATGTCTTAAGAAGTCAACTCAACAGGGAAAAAGCAGAGATATTTCTTCTTTGTCAATACTGCTGAACTCACCGAGGTACTTCAATGATGAAGCTTACTTTTTATTTCAAAATCAACTATTCTGTTTTGTGACAGTCAAATTTCATAATGTAGAGCTATTTTTCTGAATAACATCCAATTTAGATGACAAGTAGCATACCTACTTCTATAGTCACACTTGCATGATGCACTTTTGCTTAGTAAATGTATTTGTCATCAAACTATCAAAAATCTGAATTTAATTTATTGTTCCACCTTGTTGGGAAAAAAAAATCTGTGGGAGTCAGCTGGTACTTGATTTATAACCACTTGTTTAGAACATGTTAAAACCAGAAAAAATGTCATGTATATTTTCATCATCTGATAAATTTTTTTTTTTTTTTGGCTAGGTACAGTGAACATTATTGATGGTGCGTGACAAAGTAGGGCTCCCTAAGTCCCTCCCTTTCCCTGGGAGTCTGGGGTGAAAATTGTGGAGGTCAGACCAACTTGGGACAAAGACTCCCCAGCAGCTGAAGGCCTTTTCCTCTCGCTGAGGCTGGTGGTCCAGGGGGCTCTTACTACTTGGAGACCAGAATTTTTTAAAAAAATTAAAAATAAATGTCAGGCCTACTCTCTTCTTTACTACTAGGTAAAGTAAGTTATTAAAGAAATGAATGTTAAATTCTTCATTTTGATGCCTCAATTGTATCAATTTCTTAGTGATTTTTAAAAAAAATATTTGATTTATTTATTTTTAGAGAGGGGAAGGGAGGGAGAAAGAGAGGGAGAGAAACATTAGTGTGTGGTTGCCTCTCATGTGCCCCCTACTGGGGACCTAGCCCACAACCCAGGCCTGCACCCTGACTGGGAATCGAACTGGCAACCCTTTCGCTCGCAGGCCAGTACTCAACCCACTGAGCCACACCAGCCAGGGTCAATTTCTTAGTTCTTTTGATCAAAGTGGAGAATATATCTGCAGCCTAATTTAGCCTTTTCCACAGGGCTTACACTGAATTTTAAGAATTAATTCAATGAGAAATTACCATTCTCTCAGATTTGACTTACGGAAATACTCCAATAGGCTAAAGAAGGCCACTTATAAACTCTGCAGTGAATCAGTTTTCTGTTTTCTTCAGTAGCCAGTTCATCACCCTCATAAAGCAATCTCTCTGAAGGCCAATTACTGGACGTTTAAACCACTGTCCCAGCATAAGGCAACCAAAACAACCTCTCTGAGGTCCCCATGATGCCTCAGTGGTTTTCATTTGATTACGTTTTGTTGTCACAAAATAGGATACCTAAGCATTTTTTGAGGAATCATTAAATGTGATTATAGAGCTTTTAGGAAGGTTTACATTTGGTACATCAACTCTACAGAATGCTAAAACATGTAGAGCATTTCTTTTTGTATCCTGTTGTATCACAGATACCTAATATAATTCCTGAAATATCATATGTGCTCTATAAAGGTTTCATGAATAAAGTAATGAAAACAGTACTAAAAACAGCAGCTTATCTCTAATTTTTAAATGGTACTTTGGTACTCCAAGAAAATGGATTTTCACAAATGGTCTTAATGGTGGTAAAATATGAATAAAAATAAATTACAGACTGCTACTTATGATATCAATAATGAGACCCATATTCTTTGTGACAGTCAAAATAAGCAATAAAAATGATCAATTAATTTCCATTAATTTCTCATACATCATTCTACCTAAATCAATGGAAAATTATTCTTATTGCTAAAAATGACTTAAATGTTCAACAATGCACCCATTTTTTGTTCTTCACAAAAGTCCACAACTTCAACAGTGGAAAACACATACTTAATTACTCCCAACTGCCTCACTGACCACCAACTATGGGATTTATTTTAATTTTCATCCTCTTTATTTATGATTTTAGTATAACCACTTCTAGTTTTTTATCTACACATATCTTTATGAAGTAGATATAATACTATGTACACAAATGAGCTATCATTACTTTTGAAATTTAAATTTAGAATGTCAATATTTCCCTATGCTAATAAAAATTTGTAAATAACATTTTAATAGTACATAATAGTCAATTAGATATATTTACTAAATTCTACATGTGTACTTCCTAATTATTATGTTTACTAGGTTACTTGATTTTAAATCATTATTTATAATACTGTGATGGACACATGTACATATATTATGGCCTCAGGCATTTCAGATTATTTTCTTAGGTAAGATCCCCTAATTGAAATCATTGGTCAAAATAATAGGGAAACGTTGACAATTTTTTGTTCAAATTCCCAAATTACTTTTCAAAAAAGTTCATGATGGGTAATTTTCCCACTGGTTTTTACATTTGAGTGATGGCCTCACTTCCTATCTCACCAGCCATTAGCTTGGTCTTATTTCAAAGACTCTGTTAATTTGTAAGATAGAAAATGACATTATTATTGCTTTGTCTATATTTCTTTTATTATTAGTGAAGCCCATTTATTTGTATTGATTATTTGTATATTGAAAATGCTCAGTCTCTGATTGTCTAACTTCTAAATAACACTTCTTCAAATTAAAATATTTAGGTTCCATTTAGCTGCCTTTTCATCTGGTATAAAAAAATCTCATCTCCACCCTGGCTGGTGTGGCTCAGTGGATTGAGTGCCGGTCTGCGAACCAAAGGGTCGCTGGTTCAGTTCCCGGTCAGGGCACGTGCCTGGTTGCAGGCCAGGTCCCCAGTTGGGGGTGTGCGAGAGGCAACCTATTGATTATTTCTCTCACAAATCAATGCTTCTCTCCCTCTTTCTCTCTCCCTTCTCCTCTCTCTAAAAATAAATAAGTAAAATCTTAATTAAAAAAGAAAAGAAATCTTGTTTCCTTCCGTTTAGTGGAAATTTGGCAGCCAAACACTATGTGCCACTGTTACCCTGGCAGCTGTGGCCAGGCCCCCCTCTGGCCTCTCTCTGGCTGCACCTTTCTCTACAAGACAAGGGAGCCGTGGGGCCAAGAGAATATAGTCCTTGAAGCCGCGTCCCCTGCCACCACAATGCACGCGACCAGCACCCAGAATCCTCTCTATGAATGGCTCCAAGTCTAGTCCTCTTCTATGACTCCATCCTCCATGGGGCCTCCATCTGTAGACTTGCCCTAGAGCTCACAAAATTAATCCCTGAAGCTTTTATACTTATGTTAGGAAGTCTCAGGGCCAATTTACAAAGCACATGGTATTTGGAGCCAGTACGGATTTGAATTCTGGCTCTGCCACTTACTAACTCTGAGACTTTAAATAAGCACTTAACATCTCTAACTAACCTCATGGAACCTCAAATCTAGAACATAGATACTTTCTAATACAGTATTAGGGTTATAGAATTATTTAACGCATCTGGTGTTTGGTATATAATAATCACTTGATAAATTACACTATTCCTTATGAGAGAAAAAATCATTAAATGATAGGGAAAAATCATGCACTCTCTTCATGTTCGGGTCATGTATTTAGGCAGAAGGTGTGCTATGAACTTGTGTGTACGTATGCACATGCATGTGTTCACAAATATGGTCCTGGAGACATACGCTGAAATTAAAAATTCAGTGTCAAAGGTTGAGTTTGGCAATATAACCTTCTTTGTGTGAAATCATGGCATGATGTATTATAAAGATCATCAAACTAAAAATCAGCATGTCTTACATTCACACTGAACTCCTACGAAAGTAACACTGTGACTTCAATTTCCCTGTCTATAAAATGGCAATAATTTTTCTCTGACCTTAGAATAGTATGATTTACATATATTTACATGTACTTATTTTATGTTTATGTGTAGCTTCCCTGATGTCTTTTGGATCAGCATTAAAAATTAAATGGAAAATAAATATATTCAATGGGATAAAAAGAGATGAAGTGAGTCTGAAGGCCATTAACTTTGGGGATATTAAATAGAATTCAACCCAATCCAATCATTGTGAAAAACCTCCAGACAGGCAAATAAATGTAATATGGCTCATTTGTGTATGTTTGTGTATTTGTGTGTGTTTGTGTGTGTGTGTGAGAGAGAGAGACAGAGACAGAGAGATAGAGAAAGAGACAGAGAGAGAGATACCATGTTTTGCACAAACTAGGCATATGATAAGTTTTCTATTTAAAAAATAAAACTCTAGAATCAGAAACATAAATAGAGAGATAGGTAAAAACAGATTGCAGTGGAGAAGGAAACTCTGTCAGTAGCCTAAGTTAACATTAACTCTCTTGGTTTCTTGAATGTATCAATAATTACACATTACCTCCCATGAGTGAAGTACTTCAGCACTCCTTCCTGTCTATCTGGGCTCCAGTCTCCTCCTCTTCCTCATTCTATTGAGGGTGGCTAGAGTTTTAATTCTGAGTTAATGTTGGACATATGTTATAATTTTCTTTTCATTAATCCTAGTTTTTAAAAAATAAACAAAAATAACCTTTACAAAGGTATTTGATTATCCTTACTTCATATGTACCTTGCCTCATTTCCTAAAACTGTTCCTCTATTGTTCCTCAAAAGTACTCAATGTGGATCTTTGTGTGATGATCCTTCTAAGGTTTTAATTTTTTAAAGCCCAAGAGTGTTGTCATTATATGCCCTCATCAGAAGGGCAATTTGGCTGGATATAAAATTATAGATCTAAGTTCATTCCCTTTCATACTTTGAAAATATTACTCCATTATCTTCTTGTTTCTCATGTAATTGGTGAGAAGTGCAAACTTAATCTGAAGCTTTTTCCTTTGTAAGTAATCCTCTCTTTAAAATTAGGTAGTATTCTTTTTGTTTCCGATATTCTTAAATTTTTCTACAATGTTTCTATGTGTGGATTTTTTTCCTTATATCATTTTTTGATGCTCTATGACTCCATTGCATCTGAGGTTTTTTTTTTAATTCTGGAAAATTAATTTCCATTTTTTCCATATATATATATATATATACACACACATAAAAATGTCTGTCTGGCAAGGTGCAGCTGTTGTTAATATAACAATAACAGTTTGTGCAACATCAATGTAACCTGGCAGCCAAAGGCAGTGGACAGGAATGCACATGCATGAACAATGACGACTTCACTGTGCTAGTCAGTGGGGGCAGTAGACGCCACTGAGTTAGCATGCGTACTGTGTGGCTGTCGCAGTCAAAACAACTGAGTGAAGAGGGCAATGAATCTGCATCAAATTTTGTGTTAAGCTTGAACATTCCTCACAGAAACTGTCTGGCTGATTCAGAGGTTGCAGCTATGGGTAACTGGTGACTGGCAGCTTCATCACAACAATACGCCCACTCATGTATCTTGTCTTGTGCAGAGTGTTTCGGTGAAACAGCAAATCACTTAGGCGACTCAACTTCCCTATAGCCCAGATTTGGCACTCTGAAGCTTCTGGCTTTTCCCAAAACTAAAATCCCCTTTGAAAGGGAAGAGATTTCAGACTGTCAGTGGGATTCAGGAAAATACGACAGGGCAGGTGATGGCAATTGGGAGAACTGTGTGAGGTCACAAGGTGTCCACTTTGAAGGGGACAGAGGCATCATTATCCTATGTACAATGTTTTTTTTGTATCTTGTAACTTCTTCAATAAATGTCTCTATATTTCATATTACATGGTTGGAATACCTTCTGAACAGACCACACCCATAGCTATCTATATCTGTATCTGCATCTATATCTGTATCTGTATCTGTATCTATATCTACATCGTCTATCTATCTATCCTATTGGTTTTGGGTCTTTGTAGAACCTTGACTAATAATACTAATAAAGCTTGAGAGTCATGGACTCTCATTAGCGAATGGTTATATATTTTTGTACATATGTTTAAGTAAAATATTTGAATGCAATCAGTTGAGATTGTGGTCTCTTCCTACTCTATTTCCATGTCCATTCCATTATACAAGATTTGGAGTCACTTCTCAGTACAGTTAAGCTATTACTAGGTGTCCTTAGTGTAGGACTAGCTTCTGGGAAGTGTGCTGGGCTGACTCATCCTGCATCATGGCATAAGAAGGTCGTATTGCAATAAGGAAGTGTTCTAGTGCCCAGTCCAGCCCTGAGATATGAAGGAGGCTGTTTGGAATGCGCACACACAGAATGTGAAAACATGATTCCAGTCATCAGATATGGAAATCTGTAAGAGGAGTTTTTGTTTCTCATTGACTCCTAGCCAAAATAGAAGTTCTTATATACTCCAAAATTAAAAATAATTCTGTGTCACACAAACTTTTTTTGATACAAGTCATGCAAAATGGCATTGATCAGATGCCCTCTGACTATAAAGCACAAAACTATAGCAGCATTAAAACCATGTCGGTATGTAAAGTTGTATGCCTCATGTATATAGGCCTCAATAATAAAAGCAGATTTTGAATTACCATATTATAGGAAAGACTAAAATATCTTTGTTTTACATTGCCGTGATCTTCAATAATACAACTGTCGACATATGAAGAAGTGCTTAAGAGGATAAAGTAAAAAAAATAATAAATAAAAATAAAAAAGAGCAGCCCCGGCTGGCATGGTTCAATGGACTGAGTGCTGGCCTGCAAACCAAAGGGTTGCTGGTTCGATTCCCAGTCGGGGCACATGCCTGGGTTGTGGGCCAGGTCCCCAGTGGGAAGCACATGAGAGGCAACCACACATTGATGTTTCTCTCCCTTTCTCCTTCCCTTCCCCTCTGTCTAAAAATAAACTTAAAAAAAAAGAGCAATAGTTTTAGAGAGATATGTCAGCTATTAATTAAAAATACTGGAGAGGATCCAAGATGGCAGAGGAGTAAGTGGAAGCTACTCCTCCCAAGACCTATCTCAAATTACTACTAGATTGTAGAGAAATCATCCTGAATAACCAACTGAATACTTGCTGAGAGAGGCCTTATGACTATGGACAGACAGAAGAAACAATTTCACCACAATGGGACTGGTAGGGAGTGAGGAGGAGCTGTGAGGGGGCTGGCTGGGTTCCCACAGGCGGCAGTCAAAGTTTAGAGGGATATTTCAGCAGCTGGGGGTTTCCCCCGAGAAGTGTGGAGTCTAAACCCCATGCTGGGCTTTCCAGCCTACAGAACCAGAAAGGAACCTAGGTAACATCCAGCTATGAAGAGCAGTGGGGTTTCTGTCTACCAGGGAGAAATGGCTGGAGACACACGGAGCCTTTTAAAGGGCCAATGCACAGAATTTTGTTTGCAGCCACTTACCCTTGGCCCTGGCAGAGGGAGGGCAGAGTGGACTAGAGATGGTTGAGGAGAGTCTGGGGTCAGTGGCTCTGGGAGAAAACTGAAAGAACAGCCACCAGGATCCCTGTGCTGAGTCATGTTCCATAGTGCAGAGACCATCTTTCTCAGGCAGAGCACTCCTCTCCAAACGACATCAGCCCGACGGGAAGCAACAGCCCAGCCGATAGGAATCACCCATTCCACCCGTGGAGCTTAAGCCAGACTGCTGATTCCAGCTTGACGCCATACTGATGATTACTTTAACAATGCAGGGTGATCTCAGGGAGCTCTATGAGACTCCAGATGACCCTGTCCATGGTCCTGTGCTGATCAAAGCCAGTCTTGGTGATCAGCCTGGTTATGTCTGCACACAAACAGGCCCAGCAGAGGGAGCCACATGCTGTGGAGTGCTGATGGCTCCAAACAGGTTGACCAGGGCCAGTCACAAGCGCTATCTGACAGAGGTCTACAATAGAGTCTTTGCAGATCTACCTAATACATAGAAACAAATACAAAGAAGCAGTCAAAATGGGAAGACAAAGAAACAGACCCCAAATGAAAGAACAAGAGATTTCTCCAGAAGAAGAGCTAAATGAAACAGAGGCAAGCAATTTATCAGAGAGTTTAGAGTAATGATTATAAGGATACTCAACAATGTGAAAAAAGACATAGAAAGCATGAAAAAGGACCAGTCAGAAATAAAGAATGCAATATTTGAAATACATAATACACTGGAAGGAATAAATAGTAGGTTAGATGAAGCAGTGGATCGAATCACTGATTTAGAAGACAAGGTAGAAAAAAAATAGACAGAGTAGCAAAAAGGAAGAAGAACTAAAAAAAAAGTGAGGAGCACTTAAGAAACTTTTTGGACAACAGGAAGTGCAACAACATCTGTATCATGGGAATACCAGAAGGAGAAGAGAGTGAGCAAGGGATGGAGAACCCATTTGAAGAAACAATGACCAAAAACTTCTCTAATCTGGTGAAGAAAAAGGACACACAAGTCCAGGAGGCTCAGAGAGTTCTGAACAGTTTTGACCCAAAGAAGCCTACACTGAGACATATCATAGTTAAAATGAAAATATTATGAACAATTACATGCCAACAAAGAGGACAACCTGGATGAAATCGATAAATCCCTAGAAACATACAATCTCTAAAACTATATTAAGAAGAATCAGAGACTCTGAATAGATAGATTATACCTAGTGAAATTGAAGCAGTAATCAGAAAACTCAACACACGAAAGCCCTGGACTGGATGGCTTCACAGGTAAATTATACCAAACATTCTTAGAGAATAACTAACATCTCTCCTTCTCAAACTACTTCATAAAATTCAAGAGAAGGGAAGGCTCCGAAACTCATTTTATGAGGCCAGCATTATCCTAATTCCAAAACCAGATAAGGACACTACAAAGAAAGAAAATGATAGGCCAATATCCCTGATGAACATAGAAGCTAAAAGCTCCTTCCTGAGCTTATTCTCATGTCCAACTGTAACTTGTAAACATGTGTCTAGAATTGATGAAATGACCCCATCTGCTCCAAACCAGTTCAGCAACAGACACTCACGCTTAGGAGCTGAGTCTCCCAGACGTAAGGCAAAAGTTAACAAACTGAAGTGCTGTGGAGGGAAAACCTCACAACACTTTTTGGAGGCAAATCCCTCCAAAGACACCCTTTATGCCGAGGTGAGACTTTAGAGGAGAAATATTAAAGGAAAATAATTACTAGACTAATAACTTACACATGGGATTAAAACACTTGCTGTCCTGAGAGTAGGGAGCTTTCTTTGAGGACCGTTTGAATGTAATGTGTCAGAGGCTCCCCCCGAGTGTCCCCAAGCCTGCCTGCCCCCTCTGTGCCACCATAAAAGGGCAGAATCAGACCCAACATGTCCCCTCACCCTTTGAACCCCTGCAGAAGTCCCTTCATCCGGAGGTTTCCAAGTGTTTTTACGCGAGTAAATTCACCTGCCTCATCGTCGCTTCTCTCCCCAGAGATGGGTCATTTCAGTAGCACAGACACTGACCTAAACGGCTACTCGAGGTCCCCTGAGAGGTCCTCGTGGGACCTGCAAAGGGATGGTCAGCGTGTGAAGTCCCTTGCAGCCTCCCTGCAGAGCCACACGCATTGCCTCCTTAGCAAGGGCCGCTGGAAGGAGGGGCGAATCACCTTCTTTAATCCTCACAGCAAGGCCCCTGCCAGATGGCTTTTTCTCAGGCTCTCCAAGCGCCCACATACCTGGACACCCAGTTCCAGCCTCCTCCTCCCTGTCTTCTCTGCCTCGAAGGCTGAGTGAGGACAGGCGTGGCCTTTTAAGGATACTTTATGACTCACTTTGATTAAATAAGTAGTTGGTCATATTTTCTTTTGTTCCCCTAAACTCTTCTATTAATCCAGTGACCAAATATTTATTAAACATTTACTTCATTGCCACTCACTGTGCTGGACACGGGGACCGCTGCAGTCATGCCTCTCCCTTCACAGGAAGGACGGACAGTGACCAAGAATCAGGCGCCCTGCGGTCAGCGCTGTGAAGATGGCAGACGCGATGGGCTGGGGGAGGCGGGCAGGAACAGGCGGGTCGGGGAAGCCCTCTCCAAGCAGGTGGTATCTGAGCTGAGACCTGGAATGTGAGAATAAGCCAGGCTTTTCATTTCTATTTTATTTTCTTTTTTTGCACCTTACAGATTGTCATTTCTAGTGAAGTACATATCAATCTTTAATATCCCACATTTTAAAAAAAGCTTTTGGGGACCCTTTTTACTTTTTTTCCAGAGTAAAACTGTCATGAGACCAAAAAGTGAGCAAACCACTGTAGTTCATCCCCAGCCAGCGCTGGCCCACTTCCTGCTCTGACCTCATAAGGCGCCATTGTGACGGATCACCGATGGCTCCGATGTAAGCCCCTGGTTGGGTGGGGGTCTTTGTCCGTGAGAGCCCAGGGAGCTGATTGTGGTGACCTGTTGGCTTTGGACAACTTCGCTTGATTTCTTCATCTTTTTTTTTTTCCCCCTTAAATTTTTTAGTTTGTTTTTTATTTTCTTTTGTTTTGTTTCACTTTTTAATTTAATTTTATTTTTATTTGAAGTCGCCATGCTCAGTGACTTTGAAGGCACCTCTGCCAACACAGAGTACTGTATTGGTGCCTACGTGTTGCTGGGCCCCATTGGCAGGGGGTCCTTTTCAGAGGTGACGTTGGCCCGGGACCTTGTAACACACACAGAGGTAACGGTCAAAACTGTCAACAGCTAGAGCTCCTCTGAAGTTTTTCAAGAAGCCACCATTCTGAAGGGCCTAAATCACTCCAACATCACCAAATTATTTGAGGTGATTGACATCAGGGACCGAACATTTATGTTTATGATGGAGTGTGTGAGTGGGGGGTGTTTACTTGACCACCTACAGAACCACGGCCCCATGACAGAGGAGGAAGCCCGGGCCATGTTTCGGCAATAACATCAGCGGTGCAATGTTGCCACATGAAAGGAATCAGCCATCGGGGACCTCAGGACTGGGAACCTCTCTAGACGGTGAGAATAACGTCAAGCTGGCAGATTTTGGCCTCAGCAGAAAGATTCCCGACCATCCGCTGCGCTCCTGCGGTGGCACCGTGTCCTCCACGGCCCCGGGAGTTTGGCAGTTCCCACCCTGTGACGGCCCGAAGGCTGAGGCCTGGAGCCTGGGGGTCATCCTTTACAGCATGGTGACGGGGAAGCTGCCCTTTGAGAGGACAGACACTGAGGAACAGAGGCAGCAGATACTGAACGGCCATTTTCGCCTACCAGACTTTCTGTCTGTGGAATGTAAGGACCTGCTAGAACTGCTGGCTGTCGGCCCTCGCCAAAAAACAAATATAGAGGGTGCCATGCAACATCAGAGGATGAACATCGGCCAGGAGGAGGCGCTGAGGCCGTACAGAGAGCCAGCCTGGGCTGACACTGACCCCCAGGTGATAGAAATGATGGAAAACCTGTTATTTAGGAAGGAAGAGATAGAGGAATCAGTGTCCCAGAGAAAATTCGACAACATTTGGACACCTACATGATCCTCCACAACCGAAAAACTAAAATGAAGGGCCGGACCATCAGGGCGAGGCCCTACCCCCGCCCTTCCTCCCAGGGCAGGCTCTGCACAGCCCAGGGGGCCGAGGCATTGGGGCCAGAATCCAGTAAGCCTGCCGGCCCCGCCCACCACACCAAATAAGGGCGCGCGGCGCCCCGCCCCGCAGGGAAAGGGGGTGCAGCTCTTCCGCCTGTCCCAGGAGTAAGCGCACCCAACTGCCAAGCCAACCAGAACCCAGCCTCGGGCACTGGCCCAGCAAGTGTGGCGCCAGGCCTCGCCACTTCCCGGCTCAGTCAGGGGCCTGGGCCTGCGCCGCCAGCCCGGCCCTCCTGTGTGGCCCTGGGGGCTCCCCCACCGGCCACAGTGTCAGGAGCCGCGGGCTAAAGGCTGCAGGCAGGATGCGGGGCCCAGGCTCTCCCTCCAGCCCCAGGCAAGGCCCGCGTCTGCGTGGCCTTCAGAAGCATCTTCTCCACAGTATCTGCTGAGCTTGGAGCGTGGCCTGGGGCCCCCTGGTGGTCAGGAAGGAGGCTGTGCTCGCCGCAGGTCCAGCCCTCAGCCTCCAGCTAATGAGACTTCGGAGACTGGACTGTTTTTCCTGGGACCCTTCTCCCCGCCCCTGCCCTCCTTTGCTCCCATGCTTGTGGGGGTTCTTGTTAAACCACTTGGTTTTTCCAAATTCTGTAATAAACTTGATGCTCCAGAAAGATGTCCTGCATACCCTGTTTCTATGCTCTCTGCACGGAATTGGGGCCGGGTGTCCTGTAGTCTGAGAAGCGTGCAGTGGGGTAGTGCCTGGGCTGTATTAGGGGAACTCCCAGCAGTAACAGATGTGGGTTTGCAGGGGGGGCCGGGGCAGCGAAGGCCAGTGCCCAGCGACCTGGGCCTGTTCCAGACACCAGGGCACAGCAGGGGTGAAGCAGGCCGAGTCTCTGTTGTCCTGCTGCCCAGGCTGGCTGCTCTATGACATCAGCAGGAACGCCCTCTCCTGACCCCTTGGCTTTGCTCACTTCCCCCAGGCCTTGCCCTTTCTACAGGTCAGACTTGTCCAGCCCCGGAGGAAGAGCGCTCCAGGCAGAGGGAACAGACAAGCTCCCCGTGGCCCGAGCTCGAGTGAGAGCAGCGGGAGATGGGGCTGCAGACGCAGGGCAGGGCTCCTGGGCCACGGGGAGGGCTGTGGGATTTCCTCTGAGAACAGTGATCGACCTAGGAGGGGCTTTAAGGAACTAATAGGATCCCATTGAAGTTTTAAAACTAGTAAATTTGGAGAATATTCTTCCTCCACAAGGATTGTTGTCCATCTCTACATAGTACAAGATTCACCAGGCAGGGTGGGTTTTCTTATAGCCCCTGAAGAAATATAAGCAGGAAACTGTTTGTGTTTTTTCACATTGATCCTTTTCACCCCAGCTACCTGAACAGGTGACATGCAACTTAATACGTTGTTTTGAACGAGACAGACCTACCTGCCTCCGCGGAGCTGACTCATTGGTTCTTAGGTCACCGAGTAGCTGATCTGCTTGCCCTTTGCGCCGAGGGCCCTGCCGTGTTCCTCTGACTCATCTGTCCTCCCGCCCTGTGGTCGAAAGAGCACATCACCTGGTGTTGTCATTAAGTGGTTCCTTCCCGCCTTGCCCTGGTCTTCTGTTCCCGAGTTCTTGGGGGCTGCGAACTGTCTCACTCACCTTTGTATTCTGGTCATTACCCCAAAGCCAGGTCCAGGGCAGGTGCTCAGGAAAGGACGGACAGGTGAGCCATCAATCTGGTGACTGTAAGGTGGACTGTCCCAAGTCAGGGCACATTGGGGTGTAAAAGCGATCACGCTGGGACAAGAGTGTAAAGCTGGACTGGGATGGACCGGGATGGACGGTCACCTCGGTGATCGCTGTGACGCATCACGAACAGAATGGTGAGCTCTGCAGCTCTGGTGTCTTCCAGAAGCACTTGTACTCACTCATTTGCCCGAGCTGGCTCAGACCAATAGTCCTCAGAGCCTGGGCGACACGATAGCACAGGAAATGTCTGTGAGTAGCCAGGGCGTCAAGACTGATGTAGATTCACACCGTCATCATGTAATTCCCGTCCCAGTTCTACTTCAGCATCTTTAATTATTGCACAGAGAACCTCT